>CM037795.1:43252090-43302090 GCA_021229015.1 Solen grandis | reverse complement strand
TTCCTCAGTTATTTTAAAACTGTCCTGTGTATGACATATTACATGTACAAAATGACAGCAATGCTGTTGAAACTTGAATGTAAGCTACTATCATGTTAATATTTAATTATCAATATAACTATATGTATTGAAAAAAGGACTGCAGTAGTCATTGAATTGCATTTAAATTATATTGTCTTTTATACAGAATACCTGTTCCAGGCATAAAAGAAAAGTTTGCCCAAAGTTTCTTGGTAGAAGAATTTCTCATGAATGGTGCATGGATGAAAGTACAGAAGAAACTCAGTGGTTTAAAGGTTAATTTTTATATGCATTTTAGCTGACCTGAGCACTTGTGCTCAAGATGAGCTATTAGGATTGATGAATGTCTGTTGTTCGTCCGTCCTTCCTTCCGTCGTCCACAATTAGTTTGTTTGCATTCTAGCATCTTCAATTCTTTATCTTCAAACTTTAGGGGAATATATTTATCCATTAGCTCTCTTTTAAGTTAAGACTTCAAATTTGGACTTATGTTTTTGGAACTGAATTTATTTCATGGATTATGTATTCAGTTCAACTATGCTATAATATAGTAATTTGTACAGACAGTAATCATTATTTGTCAGAGTAATGCATTCTTTAGGGCCATCTTGGCCCTCTTGTATAACAAATCTGGGATTTTCTTTACATTAGTTTATCTGTTATTCAAATATGTCTGTTCGCCTGTTCACATTTTATCACTGAAAATGTCGGACACAGTGGTCGGTAGCTGAGTGGTAAGAGTGTATGTCTTTGAATCAGGAGATCATGGGTTTAATCACTGACAACACAACATACCAAAGCAATCAAAAATGGTACTGGTAGCTCCCTGCTTGGTGTTAGCATATATAGGGTAGATCCAACACTGGTTGTCTTGTTTCAGGGTAATGTGACTAGATGTGGTTTTAGGTCACATGTCTATGGCGTGATTCTGCCTTTTGGCAGTACTATCTACCTCAAGGAGACATAATTTATAAATGACTGAAATTTTTTTAAATTTTTTTTTTTAAATACTCTTTGTTGGTTTTTTAAATTGTACACAACTCTATCAGCCATTCTATGGATTCATAAATAAAATGCACATGGCTAATGGTTGTCTATATATTTGTTGTACGGGTGATGTTTCTAAATGAAGGTAGCACATGTTAAATGATGTTTTTCTTTACAATTACATTTAATTGAATGAAGGAAGATATACAGTATTCAATTAAGCAAAACCAAAGTATTTTACCAGTTGAGAACAAACACAGGGATACTGGTTATCTATATTGATCACCAAATTAAATGTAATAAGTTATTGTAACATGGGTTGACTCTCCTTCAGGCACAGTTCTTGATGTGAAGCATGGCAAAGATGGCTACACTGTATATGAAGTTTTATATGAAGGGGCACATCATGTGATGTAGAGAACCTAACACAGGATTATGAGAATGGGAATTTGGCCCCAAGGTCTGCATATGAAAATAACATTGTCTGTGTGCCAGTCCATTTGTGTGCCAGGGCTTTTAAGTCATACAGGAAGGGATTATTATATGACGGAAGTGTTCAGCTCCTGAAGATTTGTCACATGTCTGAACCATGTCTCTATCCAGAAGGTCTTGGTCAATTCCTCCAGAAGTCATGTAGATATTCACAGACTTGTGTCCAGACTGATTCACCTTTGATTGGAAGGATTTAAAATAACTGCACAGCAATCCAGCACTTGAAGTTGGAATATCAATGTCAAACAAAGACTTCAAATTGTCATTATTTTTGTGTCAGGCTTAAAAGGTATAAAACTTCAGACTACAAATTTTTAATTTTCATCTCAACATGTTATTATGTTGAAGTCAAGGCTTCATCCATGGCATTTTTAGCTCGCCTATTCGAAGAATATGAGAGCTATTGTAGTCACCCTGGCGTCGGCGTTGGCGTTGCAGCTTTTGGTTAAAGTTTTGCGTGCAAGTTACTATCAACCTTATATCTCAATAACCATTTATGGTATTGACTTGAAAGTTTATAAATATGTTCAGGGGCATCGGACAACCAAGGTAGATAACTCTTGACTGAATTTGATATGAATTATGGCCCCTTTTTAACTTAGAAATTTTGGTTAAAGTTTTGCATGCAATAGAAAATTTGGTTAAAGTTTTGCGTGCAAGCTACTATCCAGTTTGTATCTCAATAACCATTCATGGTATTGACTTGAAAGTTTATGAATATGTTTAGGGGCATCATACAACCAAGGTAGATAAGTCTTGATGGAATATATTACAAATTATGGCCCCTTTTTAACTTTGAAGTTTTGGTTAAAGTTTTGCATGCAAGATACTCTCATGCTTATATCTCAGTATGAAGCATGCGATTGATTTGAAACATCTTTAATATGTTTAGGGGTATCATACTTTCATGGTAGATAACTCTTGATGGTATATGTTACAAATTATTGCCCCTTTTTTACTTAGAACAAGTTTTGCATGCAAGGTACTTCATGTTTATATCTCAGAGTCCAGGCATGGGATTGATTTGAAACATCTTTAATATGTTTAGGGGTATCATACTATAAAGGAAGATAACACTTGATGGAATAAATTAAAAAATTATGACCCCCTTTTAACTTAATTTTGGTTAATTTTTTGCATTCAAGCTACTATCCAGCTTATATCTCAGAAATTGCTTGTGGAATTGACTAGAAAGTTAAGGAGTGTCTTCAAGGGCATCATAAAACAGGAGGATAACTTTTGGACTGATGCAAATTATGGCCCTTTTACCAACTTGGATTTTTGGTTTAAGTTTTGCGTGCACAGTGTTATTGTGCTTATGTCTCAGTAACTAGGCATGGGATTGATTTTAGACATCATAAATATATTAAGGGGTATCAGACTATCAAGGTATATCATTTTTGACTATTATTATGTACAGGGAATGTGAAGGGCAAGAATTTAAATAGATTTCATTTGATTTACCAACAAGCATTTTGAATAGTCGAGCGTGCTGTCCTCTGACAGCTCTTGTTACTTCTAGTACCAGCTCCTTTTCACTCATGTTCAGCACTCAGTTTACCTGTTATTATAGGGTAGTAGCATTACAGGGTAGTAGCATGGTGAAACAGAAACATGGAGTCAGCTTATCATAAGTTTTCTGTACATAAATCATGACAGATGTGTTAATACTGTCATCTTACCACACTTGACTAAAGTTAATTTATTGCATATCGGAAACAACTTGTCATATTGATAAAACTGAATTTTTACTTGAACAATGTTATTGCCATGTTTTATAAACCTTTAGTGTATTTTTATGTGCTTATATCACCAGTGTGTAATGTTAACCCGCTTAAGTGTGTTGACAAAGGACATTAAGATAAAACATTGGCATCATTTTTATTTTAAACACTTTTTAGCATATTTGTTAACATCTACATTTTATTAATGATATTCTCTTATTATAACCAGTTTTTGAAAAGACATTATCATTATTAAATGGTTTTTTTGTTTTAATTTTTTTACTTTGGCCTTAACCTTGTTAAACCTATTGTCAAACTTCATATATATATATATAGAGAGAGAGGATATTTTATATGATATCTCATTGAGAAGTGATACAATTACAATATTTTCACGAGCGCGATTAAAAATCTGAAAATTGTATCACTTTGAGATGAGATATATTTCATATTTACACAAACAAATTTTCTGTTTATCTAATGTTGTTTTCTTTAGATTTTGCATTAAACTAGTCAATCATTACCAAAATTGCCGCCATATCACGTCAAATTTTTGGACGTAATTGTGACATCATGAAATCTTTATTCGTTTAACGTTCTACTTTGCTATACATTTTAATGTACAGGTCGGGAACCAAATTCTATATCTCTCACAGTTTCAACTTTGAGATATGAATAATATCTCACAGATGGTTTTCAGTATCTCATAAAAAATCAAAAGATAATTATCACTATTACAAGAGCTACTTCCAATTTAAACCAAATTTATCTCCCTTTAAAAAATGATGGTTGAAAAATTTTTAAACCTTGGTCATACCTTCTAAACTGTTAAACTGTCTGTCATCAAACTTCACATACTTTGTTCACTATCACAAGGCTACATTCTTATTAAGGGTTATACCTGTTTGGTCCATCTTTAACCAACTTTATTTTCCCCTTTATTAAAAACATAAAAAAAATTAACATTAACAATGACATCTGTATGTCATGCTCTTGTGATATAAGACTGTAATTATAAGAGTGACTTAACAACCATTTTATTGTTCTTTATTGTTTACCTTTTTTGTAAACACGTGATACTGTCCTATTTATACCAGTGTGTATATTTTACCTATGGTCGGTATTGGACACCATACTTATGTAGGGACTACTTCTTTTGTGTAAAGTGACATATTGGAAACCTTAAAATTTTAATGGACATTACATTGTTATCAAGTGTAAAACATGGATATTATACATTATATTGAGATTTAAAGGCTTGGCTCACCTGCAAGGATAATTCACCAATTGTATGCAGGTATTTATTTTGGTTTAAATTGATTCAGTTGTTTAAATACTTGTACCTATAACATCAAAGATTAATACTTAGGTTTCTTTCATGCTTTATCCTAATTGTTCTGTTTTGCAGTCCAAGTTAGTGAGTTATGCCAATAAAACATATTTATAAAGGAGAAAAAAAAGTTTTGGTCTAAATTTGTCAAAATTCAAAAAAAGTACCCCACCCACCTATATTTTAATTTCATGAGTAACAAGTCCTTAATGCCATAGACTTATAAACATGTTTTCTTCATTATATAAACAGTATATTAGATAAGACTATTTAAATACATAAATTATAAAATGGTGTTTGATATATTACATAATAATTTAACGAGAGAGAGAGAGAGAGAGAGAGAGAGAAGAAAAAATATACTTATCTCCATATTCCACTTTGTGCTATTTTATTTTCATTCCCCCAGCTCGGATTGCATTTCGTTTCGGTAAGACTTGCTGGAGGGTACTTGGTATTTGTTTACATAGGCGTGGCTGTGGGAGAAACTGCCCGCGTGATGTGCGGGAATCTTGTGAAAAGCGTGCGCTCATTTCATTGTGTCATTGTCTTGTGACAAGGTCTTTATCTACCACGGCCTCGCCTATTAATTAATGAACCATCATTAAAATAAAACAAAAAACACTCCCTCGTCCTAATACTAGTTGAGTATCTCTTACTATCTCTACATTCTCATTCATATTAACATGTAATTGTTTATCCTCCGTCTTACTATCCCTATACCCTCACATTGCATATATATAATATCTGACTCTCTTTGTTGTTTAAATCTGTGTTCCCCCACCGCTTAAATTTTCACCACGACTGTTAACAAAAAATCATCATTGTTACAATCATTGTATGCTGACCGGAACTCTCAATATATGTATAATTATATATATTTTTGTACATATTTCCATGTTGCATTTTGTATGCCTGGGTGAAATAAAAAATGTTCTGTTCTGTTCTATTATTGATGGATTAACATTTAACTTAATAGTCTGACATTTGATTGTAATTAAACATTGAATGGGTTTTAGATTGGCCCTGTAATTTATGCATATAATATTCAAATGAATGATAATTAAAGATCGTATTCTTTTGATTGATTTAGCTGATTATTGTTTAGTTTGCAGAAAGTTTCTTAAATGGACGGAATCTCAATTTCAAATGGAATGCTGAGCATGTGCTGGACGCTAGAAATAATGTATCAGCATTCCTCCTTCTGCATGCAGGTATCTTTTTCTTTCTAATACGATATGCATGACTTGCTTTGATTTACATTGTATGAGGCTTCAAAGTACTATCTTTATCTAATGTTTAATTCAAAAGACATAAATCAGCATTTTATTCAATTCTATGCGCCAGCAATGCACTCACTAGCGATGATAATACCAATTAGTAAGTGTCATTTTTGTGTCACCTTCTGTGAGCAGAGGTGACACACAGGGATCACTTTTCCGTCATCTATCTATCCGTCACACTTTTTCCGTCACGCTTCAGCAGTTGCCATACGTGTTCCTGCGAGAAGCTGATTTGGCTAAATAGTTTAAAACATTTCAGACCAGAATCTAAATACCACAGAAAACGATATGATCACTAGTAAGTCCACAAAGTGTCACAGGGTGGGAAAATTGTGCGGGACACGAACCCGGGTACTTTCGCTTACAGGGCGAATTCTCTACCGACTGAGCTACCCGGCCTCATACGCAACTTTCTCCCCTATTGTAAGTTATCGTTACTGTGACAAGACCGGTATGTCAGTTCATCTATCAGTGGTAATAAGGAATGTGTACCAAAGGAGCACTAGCGCTAGAACCGCAGATTTACCACATACATTGAGATTAATATTAAAAATATGTACGATTTAAAAAAGGGGTTTCGTTCTCCTTCATTGTATATTGAAACATGTAAAGGAACGGAATCTGACATTACTTGATAGTGAGGGTCGTAACTTTGTATTAATGAATGCTACCATCATAATCAATGCACGGTTCGGTCAGTCTGATATTCAACTAACACGTGGTATAACAAATCATTGTTAAATAGAAAATAACGCGAAAATTCAAAAGTTTGTTCATCAGTCTGCTCCACTTTCTTCCGTTTTTGTTCAGTCCATTTTGAATCGAGCGATATAATTGGACGATGCGTAATTGACTTCGTCAGTTTGTAGAAATTGCTTGCGTAGATTAATTACGTAATCCAGTGGGAATTGCCGAAAAAAAATCAAGAGATTATCAGAAGTTGAAAGTGGAACAGATTTAAATGATGTACAATTTGTGACATTTCGCGTTATTACTTCGTCAAGTATGCTTTTTGACAATGATTTGTTACACCATGTGTTAGATAAATATCAGACTGATCGAACCGCACATAATAAAAGCAATACATTTGTACAATGTTACGACTTCCGTAATCAATGATGTCAGATTCCGTTCCTTAACATTGTTCGTAATACAGTATAGAGAGACAAAAAGTCGTAAGTCTTGTGCCAGTGCAAAGAAAGATCCTAAAGAAAAACTGTCAGTGGAACACCTCGCACTAAAGTTCAGGACGTGTCACAGGAGATAAACCGTGATAGAATAGGCCAACTTGACGAGGTAGATTCAACGGATTTCAAGAAGAGGACATTAAGGCAACCTCAGCCAAAGGTAGGTTTGATAGACGATGTCTTCAAAGGCAATTATTTGCTAAATACAAAATGTATATTTCATTGTAAAAATGTTAGTAACATGTTGGTAACACAAACTATCGCATGCATATTGCACTACTAAGATAAAGTGTTAATTTAATCACTACGTAAATATCTTTTGATTCTTAATATTTAATCAAAATAAACTACGTCTATTATCGAATATAATTTGATGTGTAGTTAGTATTCACACAATTGAAAAATTTAAGCATTTGATACTAAAAACAAGATGGCTAAGTTATTGTATGTAGCTCACATACATGATACAGAAATCAGTTCATACTAATATTTTTTACATATTCATAAACTTGTAATTTCATGAAATTAATATGTGATGTGGGTTTACAGTGTTAACATTTCACATTTCATTGTAGAGAAAGAGGTCATCTTTCAGTAATGACAGTGTAAAGAAAGTACTGTGTCTGCAACAAACAAAATGATGGCAGGTTTTAAAGGCTACAATAACGCGTGGGTATTTGAAAGGAAAACCTCTCATGCAAGCTCTCAAACTAAAGCAAAATCATTTTTTTATATATCATGTTTTATAAATGTTCTATGGTAGCATGCAATACAATAAAGTAAGAATTGAATTGAAGTGTTTATCTTACTTTCTAATGTCATTTTTGTATAGATTAGCTACCGTGGTAAATTTTGTGTAGTTATTCATTTCATATTTCGATAAAGAAACTAAATAAACATAACGTATCATGTCACCCAGTTGAATTATTAACTCTTAAGATGGTTTTAAATATTTAATATAGGCCTAAACACATTTTCATTTGAGAATGAAATCGCAAACACACACTAAATTTGAAGCATTTTATTTCATTTCAGATTATTAAGATCTCTGAGAAAGAAGTATGAATGCAATTTTTTATTAAATAAAACAAATGCGTTTTTAATTTCAGTGAAAATTCATGCTTTGAAAGGCCTAGGATCCAGATGATCCACTAATAAGTTTATCTCATACATACTCACAAATAAACATAGAACTATTCATATGTATACATGGTAATAAGGTGAATTATGTCATTTTATTTTTTAATACAGCAGTTTTTCCGTTTTATTTCATGTTTAAAATAACCACAGATTTTCCTCTTATGAGCACCTGGCTAGTCATCCGGAGGTAATTCTTAGTACCGATGTGCAAGTCTTTTTCAATTGATAAGCTAACAGGAACAGACAGAGTAAGATGTTGCAATTATTACAGATGTAGAATTCATTAGACCCTTTTCAAATAAAGATGCAGTGTGAATTTATTTTACGTCGATTGCGAAAAAAGTTCTTACTATTTATCCGACGGTTCCTGGGTTGTACCATTATGATGCGCCTGGAAATGTTATGAAAAGTTCTTACCCTCGACGGGGCTTGGAACATTCAACCACGTATGGTATCGCTGGACCACAATGCTGCTAAGAGAGATTCTATCTTCAAATATTAATTTTAAAACATTATTAAAGTGCTATTTATTTATCATTTTTTAACTTGTCATTTTGTGTATACAGGCTGTGTCTACATTATGTATTATCTGTTCTTTAAAAAGAACTTCTTGTCAAAGTAGTACGTGAAACGCTTGGGGGAGGCTATGAGGAGGCAAGCGACGCTTGTCAGTGAACAAAAGTTGACTTCGGAGAAGTGATAAAACTTTAGTTTGCAAATCTCAAGACGATATACAGTTATTCTTTGGAGTCGGAGTATGATTTCTATTGATACTATTTACGTCATACATGGTAATTACCATTTGTTCAAAATCGAAAAAAACAATTGTTTTGTATGTATATAGACTGTGGTGTATTTTGACAAATTTTGGGGGTTTGGTATGCAATGGAGTTACCGTTCATAGTGTTGACTTGAAGGTTTATGAGTGTGTTCAGGGACATAAGGAAACCGGGTTAATAACTATACTATAAATTATGACCATTTTCTAACTCGTATTTCAGTTTAAGTTTTGCAAGTACAGTACACTACTGCCATAGGGAAAATCCGTTGTTTTTTTGTGAATTTCGATATTTTTGTTCAACAACATAAACTTACTGCCGATATTTTGGTATTTTAAGGAAACTTGGCATTCATAAGTATAATGCCTTCCAGATTTGATGATGTTTCATTTGAATTAAGTTAAATGTAAAGCTGATGACATCAAGAGCTTTGCGTCACTAGATTTTACATAAATTCTATATGTTGTATGATAAGGAATTACTTGCCATAACATGTACAAGGGACATGTCTAAATATAACAAAA
Source organism: Solen grandis (assembly GCA_021229015.1). Taxonomy (NCBI): domain Eukaryota; kingdom Metazoa; phylum Mollusca; class Bivalvia; order Adapedonta; family Solenidae; genus Solen; species Solen grandis. Next base: position 43,292,623 of record CM037795.1, on the reverse strand, counting down.
CGTCACTGTTAGGGGTAGTTTCATGTAGAATTATTTGTAAACATTGTAGAATTAACTCATTAACTACATGATTGAGAGTCTTCATATTGGGCATACTTACTTCACTAAGGTAGCCTTTTCAATTTATGTCATTTTTGTTGCATCCCTACCCCTTTGTCGGAGCCCTGGGTTTTACGCTTTACGATCCAAACATTTTTAAAGCAGCTCGTTCCCAGATGATCAGTAGAAACCGGTTAAATACAGAATACGTATCCCCGAAGCATGTGCTTGCGGTTCCACGTGACACGTTCCGCAACCATGGCGTCTCCACAAGTTCAGGGTAGCGATTTCGTAAGGTCTGTCCATGATGTAGCGCAAGCTTTAAAGTGAATGTGATCAGGTAAGTGAAGAATATTTAATATAGGTTTTATAATTCTAAAAGTAGTTTCAATACCGTCGTGAAATTTGTGTGCACATTCATGTGACGCCACATTTCGCACTGTTACGCCTAAGTGCTATGTCTTTAGAAAAGAGACACAATGTTAATTCTTTTTATCACTGATCATTCAGTATACACTTTCTAACCTAATATGCTGAGCGGCAAGAATAGCTTTCACGAATTCTGTCACGAGGTAAAGAAAACCCCATCTACTTCATCTGGTTAATTACCAGTACGAGATTTAAGTGAATACATGAATGACTTGATTTACAGGGACATTTTCTCTCATTAAATATATTTTAAAGAGATTCTTAAAAGCAAAAAAGCCAATTCCTTGCCTTTGGATCACATACTTTTCCACTTAAGCATCTGTTTTGCCCTCATTCAAAAATGATAGGCGATATGCACAGCTAATAAGATAAGTATTTGGTGTGGCACATCTTTTTTCCTATTTTATCGGTGAATTTTTTACCAATGCTTCCAGCATCAATAATGCGATGTTTTAAAATTCAATGCATCAAATGGATGAATAAAAATTAAGGGAAAGGCTTTTGAAATTAAATAAGGATACATTATAAGTAGTTTAGCGAGCACCCGAGCTCGTGCAACGAAAATCATTTAAAAACCACTGCATAATGATAAAAAGTGTCAGAAAATCAATTCTGATAACCGAGTAACACTTGCATGTATCAGTTCTAAACCAGTATCCATGTTTTAGCCGTATAGATCTAGATCTAGACACGGTGACAAAATGAATTTGAAAATTGCTGTAGCGCCGGCAGAGGTATTCGCCTGGTGGCAGGTCGAGTACGAGATGCTGGTCAATTGCTGGTCCACCGTTTCTTCCAGCTCTATTCTGGCCCTTCGCTCCGTTTCTTTTTCGAAGTGGGGGCGGTGCTGTGTTCTCCCAGATAGCATACAAACTTTTTCCCATAGACTCGCAGCCTCTCTAGCCCACCTGTGGCGCGAAATGCCTGGTCTAGATAGTAGCCATATACAGGAACGTCGTCGTGCTCTTCGTTGGACAGCAGCAGCAACAGTATACTCTTTTTGTTATGCCTCTCTAATGCAAAGTGCCTACAAATATATTTTCCATGTCTCCTGTTTTCATCCATGTTTTGCGTGGCGGCACTATATCAAGTTATTTTCCTTTAGGTCTGCTGTGGTTTGCCTGCCCTGCATATCGAGCGGTGCTCTTCTTCCCTGCGTGTTTTGGAGCCGGCTCTCGGAATATGCATGTGTTTTTCCCGCACGGGCTCACTTCTGCCAAATACTGCACAAGAGTCATGTACTGCAGCGACCAATCAAGGCAATCGTCGTCGTGTAAGTTTTCTATATTGCAAGTTTTCTATATTGCAAGCTATCTCGTCGCGGACGATTTCCTCTGGAATTTTCTGGTTTTCTACCTCTGTTGTTGGAAGGTCTTTGTTGCTCCAAAGAACACTGGCGATGTAGTGGTCTATTGCGCCACATCTACATGTAGAGTTGTCTCCTACGCATGCTCCTGGGGGTTGAGGATAGTAGCAATGCAGTTGACACATTTTCCTATATGCCGTGTTTTGGGTTCTGGCGTATTCTGTACAACTATGCGAAGCCGTCCAGAAGCTGGGCAAAAGTCGTTTGGTTGGTGTATGAGGACAAAGTCTAGTACCCTGCCTTTTCGTATGTGGCTAGAGAAAACAAGTGTGTATATTTCGAGAATCTGTCTAGGGATTTTGTGCCGCTCGTAGAACGTGTACCCCGCCTGTTCTAGTATTTGTTTTCTGCATCGGAGAGGAGCATATGTGGAAATTTGTCTACAAAGCATTCGGCTTCTGTTTCTTTCGTAGTGTCTTCTTGGACACTGTGGTCTTCCTTCTTTGTTTCTTAAGTAGTATCTTCTTGAGCGGCATAGTCCTTCTCTGCAGCCTAGCCCTCTGGGGCGCAGCCGCCGCGAATTTGATAGTATCTCCTTTGGGAGATGTGGTACTTCTCTTTTGCCTCCCGTACAGACAGCCTCCCGGACCGTATTTCGGCGTAGGCTTTTCGCGAGAGGATTGCATATTTTCTATATCCACTATTCGAGGCGTGTGGGTATATATGGGTATATATTATATCTGTATCCGTGTTTCTCTAAATGAAATTTCGGCGGGTGCTGCTCCAGGTTGGGAGGCACAAATTGGGGAAAAAAGGGCTTCAGATAGGGTGGGTACACTGTCTACCTTTTTACCCCATTCTGTTTACTACTAAATAGATTTTTAACTCATCATTTTGTGCAGTTGAACTATTCAAACTGAAATCATGTCCATGATCTGAATCAGTGACCGTTCTGATGAGACGCTTATATTGCAAATCTACATGTATTCAAGGATTGATAATTAGGTGTTTTTTTATGCCCCCACCAAAAACAAAGGTGTGTGTGTGGGGGGGGGGTATAGATTTGCTTTTGTCCGTCAGTACGTACGTCCGTCCGTCCGTCCCGAAACTTTGTGACACGCTAAATGCCGAAAGTATTTGTACTAGACTAGAAACCTCGTGGATACATTATTCAGGACATAAACTTGTGCACCTGGGTATTTTATTATTGAAACTTCGTTGAAGTTGTTTCAGGGTATACACTTGTTCATCTAGGCATTTTAATTGGCCAGTTTTTATTGCTGAGCTCTCTGCATTTACCAATGCATTTTAATGCCCCCCTCCCCCACCCGCACACACTAAAAAGTGAGGCATATATATTTGCTTTTGTCTGTCCGTCCATCCCAAAACTAAGACACATGCAACTATGAAGGTATTTGCTATATACTTTAGACTTCATGGATATGTAACTCGGGGCCTGGCTTGCGCACCTAGGTGTTGGCCATATTTTGGACACATTTCTAGGTATCACAATGATTACATTAAATAATCTTTTATAAGGTTCCGGCATTTATGTAAAAGAAGACGATGTGTCATATTTTACATTGATCTTGCAAATACATATGAAAAGACGTTAAATTCCAGAATATTTCTAAGAACAAAAAAAAAAAAAAGGCGCTGCCATTCTCATTATATTATTACCTTAAGACCGATAGGATTTATGAATCTTTACCTAAGATGAGTTAAGGACGTAGGATTTAAAATGATTACTAAAATGGCTTTTAATTGCTTTGAAGTACAACTGTAGTAGAAACAGTGCGAACTGCTACGCGTTGTATCTTTTTCTAACACAGGTATTCGAAACGACTGATTGGTTAGCGCGTTGATCTCGGTAACTAGAGGGTCGAGTCGGGAAATCGATCCCTGACATTACGTTAAAATGGCACTGGTCAAGTGATGATTGTCCAGACTCAGAAAAAGGAATTCCAATAAAGGCGGGTTGTCAATAGAAATGAGCTGCGTAGAAATGTTCCTTTTAATCGAAATTAATTTATTGCAGGCCTTGATTTACACAAATACATTTATGACTGGGTTGCAGAAATGTACATTTTGGACATTGGAAATAGTTTGCAATATATAAACCGATAGCTCTTTATTATTCTTTATTAATGATCAAATTTCAAACAATACAGTATGAATCCATCTCATGTCAGTTGTGCAGATGATACGAAACATTACCTTTTCTATTAAAACTATTATCCTCTTGGTTCGTTACTTTATACAGTATGTACTCTATTGAGAGTAACATGTTAAATATTTGCAAATCTCCTTCCGCCCATTTATCACCAATTTATTGTATTATTGTATTTAACAACCATGTAAGTATAGGTTTAAAACTAATAATACAAAGTAATTCGATAAAAACATGTAAAAGAAATATAAGTACATCAATAGCAGCTCCTTCATTTGTAACAATATCATTTACAAAGAATCTGTATGTAGCCCTGCCATTTTCATTAAGGAAAACCTCAAAATCAGTGGATAAGAAGGTGTTTTTTTTACATCTAACAATATTATTTTGTGAGAATATGATGTACGAGTTGTCTTGCCATTAGCAGCACGGAAAACAAACTTCAGAGGATAAGATGCACTTTCTTCTCTACATCTATATCAAGATCATTTACAGAAAATAGTGCCCAACCGATTTCACCGGGGATTTATTGACTATTTAGTTTCTAGTTAATAACATGTTTACCTATGAAGCTGTAGCATTATGGAGTCCAAGCATTTTAAGCATTTGGGAATGTAGCCGCAGGAGAGGTTTTTTTTATATTTTTGTTGCAAATGGACAATTAAAAATAAAAAACGAAAAAGGAACAAATAAAGGAGCTCTAAAAAAAAACATTTTCAGTCATTGGCACAGCAGTTTTTTTTGTTTTTTTTTGTTTTTTTTTTGCAGGTTTAGTATGAAATTCTCATCAGAGCGTCTAGCTTCTACTGAGAAAGTGCCCCACAAAAAAGAAAAATCCACTTTGCACAGGATGAAAAAAAAAAATGAAACAAGCTAGTAGAAAAATCAAACTGAAAGGGTGCCCTGTCCCTTGAATTTTGAAACTGTAAAAATCCTTTTTCTTTGATTTTTTATGCCTTCATATAGAACAATCCTGGGTACCTTCGACACTTAAAGTAATGGCTCCGCTACATTTCGGACCTTAAGGCATTTCACGGAGATTACCAATGTTTCAGTAGGGCACATTGGTTATCTTGGTGGAGGTTAAGTGGTCCAAGGCATAGCGGACCCTTTACAGGGAGTTTACCTTAAGACGCAAAATCTCATAACACGAAGAATGTCGAATTTGACCTACCGTCAGTGCGGTATCTATCTATAGATAGATATCTCAAGCGGTAATTTTGTGACGTTCTGTAAGATGTACACATCGACCGAATAACATTGTCGTGTTCAACTTCGACAGTCCAAGGGTAAATTCGACACCCATTAGTGATTTAAAAAAAAAAATCTATATTGTAATTGAAGCTTCATATATATATATATATATATATATATATATATATATATATATATGTGTGTGTGTGTGTGTGTGTGTGTGTGTGTGTGTGTGTGACATAAGAGTTTTGACGTGACATGATAAAAACAAGAGGGCCGTGATGGCCCTAGTTGCTCAAATGAGTATAGCCAGTAGTTCCGATAATCCCTGCAAAGTTTTATCAAATTCTGTCTAGCAGTTTCAGAGGAGAGGTCATTTTAAGTTTTCAATATATAATATTTACATATAAGGCAAATAAGTCCTGTCCCTTGCAGCCATATTCTTTTATGGATCGGAATAATTTAAGCAACCTTTTGTGAAGCTTCACGTAAGGTTCATCCCTGCCAAATTAAATCAAAATCTGTCCAGCAGTTTTAGACCATGTTTTTTAATGATTGGAATAACTTAAGGCACTTTTGTAAAACTTCACCGAATGATCCATCCTGTTTAATTTAAGTAAATTTTGTCCAGCGGTTTAAGAGGAGATTTCTTTTAAAGATTTCACTATATAAGCCCCGTCCCTGGCGGCCATGTTATTTTATGGATCAGAATAATTTCAGCAACTTTTGTGAAGCTTCGACCAAGGATCATCCCTGCCAAATTTAATCGGATTATGTCCAGTATCAAATTATGTCCAGTGATTTCAGAGGAGATGTCGTTTAAAAGATATATACAATTAAGGCAAATTAGCCCCGCCCCTGGCAGCAATGCAGCAATGTTTTTTTTACGGATCGTAGGATTTTTTCAGAGGAGAAGTTTTCACTATGTACATTTAAGGCAAATTATCCTCGACCCTGGCGGCCATGTTTTGTTTTTTTTTAATCGGAATACTTTCAGCAATTTTTGTGAAGGTTTACCCAATGATCATCCCTGAAAATTTAATCAAATTCTGTCTGGCGGTTTCAGAGGAGATTTCACTATATACATATAAGGCCTCGCCTCTGGCGGCCATGTTTTTTTTCCTTGATCGGAATAATTTTAGCAGTCAAGAATTACAAAAGAAACAGAATCTGGCCAATGTTTTGAAGGAGATGTTTTTTTTAAGTTTTCATATTTTTTTTCTTTCTGTTTCCATGGAAACCAGAGTTCTACATGTATCAAGTTTATTTTAGCAACTTTTGTGAAGGTTTACCCAAGGAACATCCATGCCAGTAATCAAATTCTGCCTAGCTGACGTAGGGTGATCACAAAAACTCACCTTGAGCATTTCGTGTTCAGGTGAACGAAAAATAATAATTTTTAGAAACATAAGAAGCAGTCGAATTTAAACACATGTCGGAATTACCCAGGATTACTCTAGAGAATCCCTAATATTTTTGAGGTACATAGCCAACTGACATGCAGGGAGAGAAGAGGTAAGAAGCCACATTCCACCGAAATATTGATTACCAACACAAAGGTTAGAATAATGTAAAAAAAAAAAAAAAAAAAACATTCATGAGTGAGAACCCTCTCTCCACTGCAGCAGTTGACTGACACAGGGTAAGCTGTCCTCATTGAAGCATCTTGTTCAAGTCGAAATACAGTTTTTTCACTGTAGCATACCCTTGTTGTCGAAAGACAAAAAATAAAATAAAAATAAATGAAAATCTGTGTAAACAAATCGTCATAGAATAGAATAGTCATACAAGGAATCAGAAAATATAAGAAATGTATTGGACCGAATTGACGATACCGCATGTAAAGCTAACTCAATAGCTTTTGCTTCTGCAGAGAAAATCGAAGCACCATACAAATCGAAGCGCCATACAAATCGTCATAATCAATTTTATTTGGAGCATAATGGCCATCTCATGGGTGTCTTACATACTTGCTTAATAAAGTTGATTTCTTGAAAAATAAGGGTTGGCTAGTTTGCCTATATGATCTTTTTAGAAACTGTAGAATTCCATAGATCTGACATTTGAATTTGGTTGATTTCAGAGTTTTTCATCTCTGAAACTAATACTCGGAATTATTATTATTCTTTTTGTAATAATGAAAACCCCGTGGTCTCCTACCATAATTGCATACGCATTTTAATCCCTGCATTCTAATCCCTTAAAAAGTGAGGGCTCCGATAATTGAGTAAATAACTAGTTATTTGTATTTGAATCTTGACTCTGGTTGCTGCTGGAGGTAACCAGGTAAATAAAGTGACTTAAATGATTATATAATGTAGAATGTAGAATTGGATATTTTTAAATAAGCTTATTTACTCTGGAGAGCGATCTAAAGCTAAATGGCTCTTTAGTTTGTGAATAGTAATAAGTATCTCGATTTAATTCAAGTTTATGTGTCACAGTGCTGAGCAGAGATAGGATTATTGCATTTTGTTTGTAGAAAAATGTAGAGCGATGCCTTTAACTTACCAACATTTCAATCCGATTTAAATGTACTCAAAACCTACTCGTCTTCCTAAATACGGTTCTCTCAAAAATCGATTTCAATTCATTTCAGGGCCTTTGAACAAAATTTACAACTTCGACATAAAGCAATTTATTTTCAATACCCAACTGAAAAACATGGAAACGACGGTGAATCTAATTTAATTCAGTTGTTTATTTGCAAATATCGGAGTCGCAAATTCAGTTTAATGCAACAATGACGGGGTTTGTATGAATTTTTAGGTGGTGTGCATTTAGGGATTTTATAGAAAATTGACTAACGTTAGTTTGATCGACCTTCTACCAACACGTCTTTACTCAGCAAATTTACGAGTTCTATTCAGATTAAGTTTTCCTAAATCATTAATCAAAACAGGAAATAGTTGATATATATATATTGTGCCTACGTCATTTACGACTTGGGAAGCGTAACAGGGGTTAGTGTCTTGAATCTCTCTTTAGCTTAACGACTGCCGTTAGCCTCTCGTTTTGGTATTCACTTTTATCTCGAAACATTCACTATCAACGAATACTTAACGAATGCCTGGAGGGTTACTTAACCATCATTTTAAACAAAACGCAAAGTAGCTATAAAACGAAAGTAAAGGTTAGCTGACACTCTTTGATATATTGTTAGGAATTTTAATCTTTAAGGTTAATTATTAGGATATATTTGTTTGTTACATCGATTTCAACAATTCACTTAGGGCTTTATTTTTACCAAGGTTACCGGACATACTATTACCTGCGGGTACTCGTGCAAATGTTGCCATTGTTTAAAGATAAACCTCGATTGACTGGTATTTACCACATGTAATTATTAACCATTTTAGTGATTTTTACACGTTCCACTAAGCGCTTAACGATTTTGACTTTGTACACTCAAAATATGTCGTCTATCTTCAACGCACGTATGGATATCTTCACAGAATACAATGTTTGACACGTTTATTTGTTAAAAAGGAAAGAAGTACGTGAGGTATCAAAATAGAACAGATTCTAGATGTCTCCACAAGCCCTGTAATGAATGACGTACACGCCCGTCAACTGTAAGAAGACATTGGTGTGTAGAGAAATTTGCTTTTGATTGATGACAAAGATGACCGTGATGACGACGACAATGACAATATCAACGATGACGACACAACGAAACTTATGGGAGAAAACAACAAAAACAAAGATTGTAGTCTGACACACAGCAACCTTATTCGCGAGACGTTTTACAACAATTTATAACGTCTTATTATGTTTTCTATAAACTTATCTTTCAAATTGTTAGTGTTAAGTGTTAAGGAAAAATACTCAGATAAGTTTTTGAAATAAAATCACAGAGTAATAATTTCATTCATGATTTAGAACAATTTTAGTCTTGCTTCAGTTAATTAAAAACGAAATAAACCATAACATCTTATTTTGACATTTAAACAGGGTTAAAGAACAATACATTGCATTTTCAGGACTAAAATTACAATAAAGTACATGCAATTATTAAAGAGTATATTATATAGTTTGCGTGACTGTAAAATATCTTGGATGAATGGATGCTATTAAATATTTTAATATATTTTAATTAATATCATATGCACTTGTTTCCAACTTAAATATTTAATTTAGGTATACAGTTTTTAATTTAGATATACAGTTTTTAACTATAAAGACAAAGAAGGAAAATACTATACCCTGTTACTGTGAAAAAAGTTTGAAAAATTCCATGCAACAGATTTTATTCCATAGTCACATACTCGATTATACAGATTTTTTTCCAAGAGGAACGCAGTTTGTTTACTCGCTGAAATATAGTGAAAATTCTATTGGATAGAAGAAAATAATAGCTTTAAACTTTGCATATGTATTAGAGATGAAACATCGAACAATAATGTGAAATAAAATAAGGTATTTGTATGCTAATAAGGTATTTGTATGCTTGATTTTGAAATATTTGCCCTTGAAAATGACAAACAATATAGGAAAATGTGTGTCTTTCATTGTTTCATCATTGAACAAGTATAATGTCGCACATGTATGCGACATTGAACACTTTTTAGTGTTTTATACTTACAATGTAGCTTTTCATATGTATGCTTTGAATGGTTTTATTTACACCTTAACAAGCTTATGACTAATTTAAATGTGAATCGAGGCAAGGCCTATGATGATTAAAGATTAAAATTGTTTAAGGTAATCTTGTAATATTTTTTATGAAAATGAAATTCTCTGCAAAAAAAAGAACAAAAGCAAGAGGGTAAGATGGCTCTGGATCGCTCACCTGAGCATAGGTTACCCAAGGAACATCAGTCTGTAATAAACATTTTGAAATCTGGCCAGTAGTTTTGAAGGAAATGATCCCTGTAAAGTTTTATCAAATTCTGTCCAGCAGTTTCAGAGGAAATGTCATTTAAAGATTTCAGTATATACGGCAAATTAGCCCCGCCCCTGGCGACCATGTTTTTTTATGACTTGGAATAATTTCTGCAGCTTTTGTGAAGCTTCACCACAAGATTATCCCTGCCAAAGTTAATCAAATTCTGTCCTGCAATGTCAGAAGAGATGTCGTTTTAAGATTCACTATATACATATTGGGCAAAAAAAACCCACCCCTGGCAGCCACCCCTGGCAGCCATGTTTTTTTTTTGTTTTGTTTTTTTAAATCCGAATATAATCCAAATAATTTTAGCAACTTTGGTGAAGCTTCGACCAAGGATCATCCCTGCCAAATTTAATGAAATTGTTTCCAGCGGTTTCAGAGGAGATGTCGGTTAAAAGATATCACTTTATACATTTAAGGCATATTAGCCTCGCCCCTGGCGGCCATGTTTCTTTACGGATCTAAGTAATTTAAGCAATCTTGGTAGAGGGTTACCCAAGGAACATCTGTATACCAAAATCTTTTGAAATCTCGCCAATCGTTTTTTCCTTGATCAAGTTTATTTTACCAACTTTTGTGAAGGTTCACCCAAGGAACATCCCTGCCAAGTTTTATCAAATTCTGCCCAGCGGTTTCAGAGGAGATGTCATTTAAAGTAAATTGTTGACGGACGCAGGGCGATCACAAAAGCTGACCTTGAGCGCTTCGTGTTCAGGTGAGCTAATAATAATAATGTTCAATTATGTTCAATTTCCATTTTCTTCCTATAGTGTTTAGAAAGGAATCAGTCATTTTCCTTCTTAAAAACACTACAAGTGCAGTAATTGATTACACAATTCAATCGTTAATAACTCACGAGCGAGCAACGAACGAACGTAAATATTTCGCTTTCAAGATACCCGCGAATTTCTTTCGTAAAATGGTTAGCGCGTTCATAACGCAAAATTAACGACATTGTCGAGATACTAACCCTTTGTTTTACCAATCTGCCATTTCAGCATTTCTCGTTCTATTTAATAATGATGTGGAAATAATATATATATGCAGTCTTTCATAACATCATATTTATATTGATTTTATTAATAAATTTATCACATTTTTATATGGGACAGTTTACAAATGATCCTTTTACTAACTCTCCTATTCAAAACGTGTGTGTGTGTGTGTGTGTGTGTGTTTTGTTTTTGCAAAAATAAATGGGTTACAACTTCTTGGGTATTTAGCTCACCTGAACAGGTAGTCCGTCCGGCTAAGCCGGCTGGGGCCTAGAATACACCGGCTGCATCCATGCAAAGCGGAAGAACTCCGCCAAATTGGACCATGCGTTTGCCGTGCATGGCGTCCAATAAAGCTGTAGATGAGGATTCTGGTGGTTGAGCAGACACAGGTTTTGGCGTGCGGTATGTCCGCAGTTACTTGTGGTTTGCAATACACCGTCTTGACCTCGCATTCAGTATAGACGGGTGGTCGTATGGGCTAAACTGGTACAAATCGTTTCAATTTTTCTATACTTTACATCTTTCATTTGACCTAGAATGCGGTAGCTTATGGGCCAATCGAGAGGGTAAAGCATATCTTTTTGACTATCGTTTTGAGTATAATACCTATAATACCTGTGTATCCCTGGCGCTTAGAGGTCGGGTATCCACCTCTGCATAAGCGTCCCCTGCTGGACTCGGGAGGTGGGTGGGGAGCACGGCTGTTGAACTTCATTTCCTTCTCTCATGGCCTCCTTTCAAAACAAACGACAACATATCGTCTCCGTTTCGGATTGCGAAAAAGAACCTACTACCCCGACCTTACGAAATTCTTCATCAACCTTATTCCCCCCCCCCCCTTTTTTTCTGAGAACCTTCAAATGAAAATGATAAATTATCTTCACTGTCCCCATTCGTCATTGAAAAAACTATTTCAGGCTTAGTCGGCAAAGTCAAATCTGTTAAGAAAACTCAGAAGTTGACATTTGAAGAAAAGCTCAAGCAGAAAATATCCTCAGATTAAAAACTTTTGCGAATATTGAACCAATCATTCCTTTCATAGAACGTTGAATATTTCAAAAGGTGTCATTCGAGACAAAATGCTGTCTGATGTATTAGATAATGAAATTACAGAAAATCTTACGCCGCAGGGAGTCACAGCAGCACGAAGATTTGTAAATTTACAATTATAAGAAACAAAACAGAAATATCTATAAATTCAATTATCCTCACTTTCAATACTCCGATTGCCCGAAATTCATCAAACATTATCTACAGAATGATTAAAGTTGAACCTTTTATACTTAACCCACAGAGATGTCATCGCTGACAAAAATTTGGTTATCATGAAGATAAATGTCGCCATTTAACTAACGTCTCTGTCATGTGCCGTGAAGGAAGGAAGTCACTTTCAGGACAATTGCCCAAATCCCCTGAAATTTGCTGTGGGAAAATTCATTCGGCTGATTCAAAACTATGTGAAATTTGCTTGAAAGAAAGAGAAATATGTAACATCAAAGCTACACAAAACATTCATTTCAAGAAGCAAAGAAAATTTACGAAGGTACTCCAAAACAAACATATTCATCTGTTATTAAATCAAATTCAAAAACAGTTACAATGACAGATACTTGTACTAGTACTCAAACTGAATTTTCGAATCAACAAGTTTCTTCATGGGCCAAAACAAAATCTCAATCGGAATAAAAGCCTAAAAAAGTAACACTTAACCAAGACAAGAAAACCAATAAATCAAATAAACAGTCTAAAACCAGCAAACCAGTTACAGATTCGCGCCAAGCGTCTGGGCGTCAGCCTACGGGATCTAACAATCCTAGGACAATGCGCAGGTATGATGTATTGCATGGGGACTGCGAGGATGAGATGGAATGGCCAGTATATCATCATCTTCAAGGTCAGTTGTGCCCCCTTGATATTCATTATCTTTCGTTCTCTTTTAAACAATGGGAAACAAAATCATTCAATGGAATTGTAGAGGTCTAAAAGCTAATTTCAATTAATTATCTTTACTATTGTCTTCACAATATCCAGCCGTAGTCTGTCTTCAAGAAATTTTTATGACAATGTATCTTTTAGAAATTATACTTCCTATGATTTAAACAATTGTGATAGAGCCGCTGGCGGTTCATCTATTTTAATCGGAACTAATATTCCTTCATAGTAAAGTTCAACTGAATACACAACTATAGGCTGTGGCACTCAGTGTGACTTTGCACAGAATGGTCACAGTTTGCTCTATGTATATACCTCCAAGTTCTACTTTGAGTACAAGGGATTTAGAAAATCGTATTGATCAACATCCTGCACTTTATTTACTTCCAGGTGACTTAAATGGCCATAATACATTATGGGGTTGCAACGATCTTAATGAGAAAAGAAAAAAAATTAGAAGATTTTATCCAAAAAAAAAAAATTAAAATCTCATACTAACCTTCATCCTGCAACTGCTCATTATTCTGCCATTGATCTTTCTATTTTCTATCCGACATTGTATTTAGACTACGATTGGCGAGTGCATGACGATTTGTGTGGAAGTAGCCACTTTCCTACTATATTAACTAACATTAACTCTTGTATTTATGATACTCCACTTCGTTGGAATTTGAAAAAAACAAAACAAAACAAAACAACAACAGCCGATTGGGGTAAATTTCAGACACTCTGTAATAAAGAGTTATTTTCCTTAACTATTTTAGAATTCTATGACCGTATAGTCGAGTTCTCCTCTAAACTTCATTCCATTGCCGAACAATGTATACCTAAAACAAAAGTTTCATATAAAAGTAGACCATGGTTTAATGACGATGCAAAAGGCATTCGTAAATGCAGAGCAGCTGTTAAAAAAAAAAAAAAAAAAAAATTTTTAAAAAAAAAAATAAAAAGGTAAAAAATATCAAAAAGACAACGGGCAGAAATAAATCAGTCTTGCGTTACTCATTTAAATGATCAAAATAACGAAAAAGTGACAGACAAAAAAAGTATTTCTAACTGAATGTTTCTCTAAAGAACTCGTCTTCTAAGAATTATTCTAAGGAATTTCAGAAACATCAAAAAGAATCAGAAATGCAAAAACTAAGCTTTAATTCAAAAACCTTTGGACGGTTTGCAAAAATCTTATGACACCGCTGCAGGCCTTGATGACATTCAATCTATCAATTACTTCGAAATCTACCAAACTCTTCATTTGATACTTTGTTGAAAATATTTAATGACATCTGATCTTCAGGTATAGTTCATTCTTCATGGAAGGAGGCAATTATTATTCCAGTTCCAGAACCTGGAAAGGATAAAACTAAACCCAACCAGTTACCGACCTATGCAAAACCCTAGAGAAAATGATTAATGCCCGCCTCCTTTGCTTCTTAGAGTATAATGTAATAACTAAATTGGCTTTATGAACCAGAGAAGTACAACTGATCATTTAATTTGACTAGAAAGTCTTATTCCTGACGCCTTTGTCAAAAAGGAATATTTAGGAATTATAGTTTTTGACCTGGAAAAGGCATATGATACCACGTGGTAGCATGGTATTATGAAAGATGTGCATGATTTTAGTCTTAAGGGCCATTTACCAATATTTATAGAAAAAAAAAGTTATCAGACAGAAATTTAAAAGTCAAAAGTGATTCGACCTTATCCAATTATTTTAGTAAAGAGCAGTGAGTACCACAATGAAGCATTCTCTCTGATACCTTTTTTAGATTAATAGTATTGTTAAAAGTTTAAATCCTGGAGTTGATTGCTCTCTCTACGTTGACGACTTTGCTAGATCCAAAAAAAATATTGAAAGGCAGCTTCAACAAACAAAAATGGGCAACTAAATAACGGGCAACTGAAAACGGCTTTAAATATTCTAAATCAAAAACACAGTGTATGCATTTTTGTCGAGAAAGAAAGCTCGATAAAGAAAACATAACGCTGGATGGTGCTCCTATTCCAGTCGTTGTTAAATTACTTGGGAGTCATTTTCCCATTTAAAATGCTTAAAGAATAAATGTCACTTAACATAATGAGAGTAGTCGTCCATGCCGATTCGTAGGTAGACACAAAACTGAATTTATAATGCTCTCTTATTCGTTCAAAACTAGACTATTGCTGTATCGTTTATGGTTCAGCCAGAAAATCATATTTACAGTTACTGGACACAATTCATCATCTAGGACTTTGTTTTGCGCATTTAAACCTCTCCTGTCGAAAGCCTTTATGTAGCTGCAAATGAACCATTCTATATCTACGTAGAGAAAAATAACTTTGCAGTATACTACAAAACTCAAATAAAATCAAATCTGAGTAATCCAGCTTGCGATATCGTATTTCACCCCAACTATAAAAGGTTACATGAAAGCAAACCTAGTGTTATCAAAACCTTGGGTTTGCTTGCTCAGAATCTTATTTCAGGTTTACAAGTTGACAAAAATCATTTAAACGAAAACGGTCCCTCAAATTCCACCTTGGATACTTAAAAGACCTGAAGTTAATTTTAGTCTTCACAATTCTAAAAAAATCGATCACTGATCCAATTTTATTTCAAAGTTCAATGAAATTAGGTCTACTTATGGAGACCATTATGATATATATACTGATGGCTTTAATATGGTTAAACGACCACATGTGCAGTCATAAGCTACTTTTACAAAAAAGTATATCCTTTACCGGATGGCGCCTCGATTTTTTTCTGCAGAAGAAAAAGACATTAAGTAGCAAAAAGATATTGAGTAAGCTTTACATGCGATAGCATCTATTTGGTCCGGCATGTTTATCATATTTTCTGATTCCTTGTCTGCTCTACAATCAATTAAAAATATGAACTTTTCGAATCCTTTAAAACAAGATATTTTAATAAACATCATTACCAACCATTTTCGAAACGAATTATATTCTGTTTGGTTCCGTCATATGGATTTCGTGGTAATGAGAAAGCTGATCATGTTGCTAAAGCAGCCTCCGATTTAGACGAAGCCGATATAGATAAATTCTATTTACAGATTTAAAATCTTCCATAAATAAATTGATCTTTACAAAATGGCAATCTAGTTGGGACAACGCTCCTTTTAATAAATTACATTCCATTCAACCATCCTTAGGTTTTGGTATCCATCTTCCCGCGATGTGCATAGGGAAGAATATGTTCTCAATCTTTGTTGCATAGAACATCCTCGTTATTGACCATACTCGTTTGACTCACTCTTACCTTTTCAATCGTAAAGTGCAACATTTTTGTGTTCCTTGTCAGGCTCTTTATACTATCAAACGTATTTTAGTTGACTGTATTCCTTTGACCGGAAGGCAAAAACCCGAAACGTACGTCATATTCGTTATTTCGACTTTCGCCTTTCGAGGCGAAAGGACGACAACACGAAATCTGCAATATTGTCGTTATTTCGCCTTTCGCGTTTCGGGACGGAGACACGAAGACACGACAAACAAAGGGCGCCAACACGAAAGGTTTCGACCCGCGGACACAAAACATTCAAAGGCAAAACTTTTCGTCCTTTCGCCTGTTAAAATTTCGTTATTTCGCCTGAGATGTTTCGTGTATGGCATGTTTTCGTTATTTCGCCTTTCGCTTTCGGGGCGAAGACACGACAACACGAAATGGCAGAAATCAGCCACCATAAAAAATAGCTCTGGCCACTGGCGGATTCAAAGGGGCGCATCCGGCGCATGCCCCCTCTAAAATTCCCCAACTGTGCATAAAATTTCACAGCTTTAAATTAAAAAAAAAAACTCGCGGGGGAGTTCCCTCGGATCCTAAGTCCAACCGGAACTAGACCCTTCTCACAGCTCGGACAAGGTTACAAACCGCTTACATTGTTATCTCGAACGTTTAAAGAGTATTTTTAAAGTATCAATTTCAATTTCGAAAATATAAAAAGCAATTTGAAAATGTAATAAGAATTTTGATTTTACTATTGTAATAAGAAATCTGAAAATGTAATAAACATTTTGTAAATGTATAAGAGTTTTGAAAATGCAAAAATGTAATATGAATTCCTTAATTGGGGAAAGAAATGAGTTGGCGGATATCCCCTCCCATACTTAGTACTGATCCTCTAAATACCTTTAATACTTCATAAATTTGCTGTAGACAAAAACAATTTAAATAGAAAAGCAAGAAAATGGGACAAGATAAAGTAATTGTTTTTTTTCACTTCACATCCTTCCCATGAGTAAATGATATCCATGCCTTCAAAAGTTTTTAAAATATGTTCTAGAAAAACATTATTTCACCATACAAGTAATAGGGATGAAACAAGGTAGAGTTATTATCCCCCGCCAAAAGGCGGCGGGGCATATAGTAATAGTCTCCGTCCGTCCGTCCGTCCGACATTGTTGTCCGGAGCATAACTTGAAAAGTATTTGAGGTATCAACTTGATAGGTTGATAGATCTAATTGAGGAGGAGTGCAGTGCACAAGAATGATAACTCTACTTTTAATATTTTTGAGTTATTGCCCTTTGTTATTTTTCAGACTTATTTTTGTCCAGAGCATAACTCGCAAAGTGTTTGAGGTATCAACTTGATACTTCATAGGTGAATAGATCTCATTGAGGAGGAGTGCAGTGCACAAGAATGATAACTCTACCTTTCATAATTTTTTAGTTATTGCCCTTTGTTATTTTTCAGACTTAATTTTTGTCCGGAGCATAACTCCAAAAGTATTTGAGGTATCAACTTGATACTTTATAGGTGAATAGATCTCATTGAGGAGGAGTGCAGTGCACAAGAATGATAACTCTTCCTTTCATACTTTCTGTGTTATTGCCCTTTGTTATTAGCTCACCTGAGCACAACGTGCTCAAGGTGAGCTTTTGTGATGGCCCTTCGTCCGGCGTCCGTCGTGCGTCGTCAACAATTTGGCTTGTTAACACTCTAGAGGACATATTTTTAGGTCAATCTTCATGAAACTTGGTCAGAATGTTTGTCTCCATAAAATCTTGAACAAGTTCGAATTGGGTCATGTGGGGTCAAAAAGTAGGTCACGAAGTCAAGTCTTATAAAAACCTTTTTAACACTCTAGACGCCACATTTTTGGCCCAAATCTTCATGAAACTTGGTCAGAATGTTTGTCTCCATAAAATCTTGGACAAGTTCGAATTTGGGTCATGTGGGGTCAAAATTTAGGTCATAAGGTCAAATCTTAGTAAAACCTTGTTAACACTCTAGAGGCCACATTTTTAGCCCAATCTTTATGAAACTTGGTCAGAATGTTTCTCTCCATAAAATACTGGACAAGTTCGAAATTGGTTCATGTGAGGTCAAAAAGTAGGTCATGAGGTCAAATCTTAGAAAAACCTTGTTAACACTCTAGATGCCACATTTTTTACTCAATCTTCATGAAACTTGGTCAGAATGTTTGTTTCCATAAAATCTTGGACAAGTTTGAGTATGGGCCATGTGGGGTCAAAAAGTAGATCACGAAGTCAAATCTTAGAAAATCCTTTTTAACACTCTAGAGGCCACATTTTTAGCCCAATCTTCATCAAACTTAGTCAGAACGTTTCTCTCTATAAAATCTTGGACAAGTTCGAATTTGGGTCATGTGGGGTCAAAAAGTAGGTCATGAGGTTAAATCTTAGAAAAACCTTGTTAACACTTTAGAGGCCACATATTTGGTCCAATCTTTATGAAACTTGGTCAGATTGTTTGTTTCCATAAAATCTTGGACAAGTTCGAATTTGGGGCCTTTTTGGCCAATCTTATGAAACTTGGTCGGAATGTTGTTTCCATAAAATCTTGACAAGTTCAAAAGTGGGTCATGTGGGGTCAAAAAGTAGGTAAATATGAAAAATCCAACATATGTTGCTCATTTATAATCAGGTGAGCGATTCAGGGCCATCATGGCCCTATTGTTTTTTAGACTTAATTTTTGTCCGGAGCATAACTACAGAAGTATTTGAGGTATCACCTCGAAACTTTTTAGGTGGATAGATCTTATGGAGGAGATGTGCAGTGCACAAGAATGATAACTCTACCTTTCATAATTTTTTAGTTATTGTCCTTTGTTATTTTTCAGGCATAATTTTTGTCCAGAGCATAAGTAAAAACGTATTTGAGATATCAATATATACTTCATAGGTGGATAGATCTTAAAGAGGAAAAGTGCAGTGCACAAGAATGATAACTCTACCTATCGTACTTTTTGAGTTATTGCCCTTTGTTATTTTTCAGGCTTAATTTTTGTCTGGAGCTAAACTCAAAAAGTATTTGAGATATCAACTTGAAACTTCATAGGTGAATAGATCTCATTGAGGAGGAGTGCAGTGCACAAGAATGATAACTCTACCTTTCATAATGTTTTGGTTATTGCCCTTTGTTATTTTTCAGGCTTAATTTTTATCACAGTGACCTTGACATTTTACCTGTAGACCTCAAAATGGAGGAATTAGTAGGTCTTCACATGGGTTTCATATCTATAATTACTTTAAGCAGCCTTCATCACTAAAAATGTTCTTTTAAAAATGAAATATTCTACTCTCCAACACATCTTCTAGAGAGCAAGCGTACGGCGGGGGATGGCCATGTCAACATGGCTTTTGTTGCTCTTGGTAAGTAAAGTTTGACCATTGCATAAAAGGATAAACTCAATCCTTTCCTGAGTTGTGACATACAGACGCGACTAGAAACAATACAGTATTTTGAGACTCTAACAAGAAAAGATTAAAAACAAAAAGCTTCAATTGACGGCTTACATTAAACATACTGTTCCCCTCTCATTTCTACTGTTTTGATCTTATAACCGAACCTGTCTATTCGCAGGACCCTCATATTAGAGCGGATGCAGTCGTGGACTACAAATCTCTTAGCCCTTCATCGCTGTGGGTTCGAATCCCGGTAGGGACTTCGGATTTTTCATGTGAGGAAGCCTTCAAGCTGGCTTGCGGTAGGTCGGTGGTTCTACCCGTGTACATCTGTGTACTCGGGGTCTTCCTCCACCTGTAATTAGCTGGACGTCGCTATATGATTGAAATACTATCGCAGCGACGGTAAATCCCAATACAACAATAAAACATAATTGAAAAATCGACCACTCTATAAATAACTTATATATATAGAGAGGTCATTTTTTTTACTGAATATCAGGGTCTTGTGGTCGATGATTTAAATCAAAAGGTTAAAAAACGCAAAATAATGGAAGTATAATAACTAGAATTTAAATATACTAAATATATAATCCAAGAATATGAAAGAATAATTACTAATAAAAATGATCTTGTCTCTGTTTTGACCTTATAGCCGAACCTGTCTATGCGCAGGTCCCTCATATTAGAAAAATCGACCACTCTATAAATAACTTATATGTAGAGATGTTATTTTTTTTTTTTACTGAAAATCAGGTTTTGTGGTCGATGATTTAATTCAAAAGGCAAAACAACGCAAAGTAATGAAAGTATAATAACTAGAATTAAAATATTTTAAAAATATAACCCAAGAATATGAAAGAATAATTATTAATAATGAAAGCGCTGAAAGAGCAGGGTTTTTTAAGATGAAAGTTTTTGTCTGGTGTACACTTTTTGTTTGGTTGTAATTCATGAAGGTTATCTAACTTTGCTGATGTAGCATTTTTGAGATCCGTTTACGTTTGCTAGAGCGCAAACAACCTGGGCTGATTTGTTTGTTTGATGGTTTTAACGTCCCACCAACAGTATTTCAGTCATTTGGAGACGATGTCTACTTGAAAGAGATATAGTGCTGCCACACTGCAGTATAAGCCGTGGACATCTGGCATGATACCACACCCAGTCACATTATCCTGACACCGGGCCAACCAGTCCTGGAACTACCCTTATATGCTGAGCGCCAAGCAAGGGAGCAATACCAGTACCATTTTTAACGACTGTAGTATGTCGTGGCTGGGGATCGAACTGACTACCTATGCATCTGAGGCGGACGCTCTGACCACTGAACCTGGGTTGACAGCAGAGGAGTAATACTGTTGCGAGTACAATAGCTCTCATTTTCTTCTAAAAATTGAAATACAAACTTGTCTTAAGCGGCCAACCAAGGGTACAAAAAATGTGACGTCTTAACAGAGGTGATCGTTCAATGAAGGTTAAACATAACATTCTATTTCGGGATATCAAAAACTGACCGTTAGATGCAGGTTGACCGCTTAATACAGGTACAACTGTACAGCGATACCAACCGACAGCATTTCAGTCAACTACTTCAGCAGGATACCACACGCTGTTACAATCTGACACTTGGTCAATATATTCTAGACCTACCCCTATTCCATTCCTATTCCCCAGTTCCATTTTTAAAAACTTCGTTATGTGGCAAAATGTGAATAAACCAATGACGTGCTTCAGAACTACTAGGCAATCAGAGATGGTCTGGTTTTTGGAGGTCGTCTGCTCGAGATGGATAATGTGTTGTCGCACTGCAGTTTCTTACTGTACACATGTGGTGTGATATCACACCCAGTAACATTATCCTCTCACTGGACCAAGCAGTCTTAGTGGACACTCTAACCCCGCGGCCAGCATGAACGGTAGGCTAAATACAATGGGCAGAAATATATTTGAAGATCAAGCGCAACGTGTTGTTAACAATGGTCTCTGGTAGTTATACAAACCCATTGTGCTCTTGTGAATGGAGCTATTGTTAAACCAGCAGCACGTGATGATAAAAATTCAATGAATTATTACCTGTAATGTAAGAAACAGTGGACAAACAAACATTTTGTATCATTTTAATGCTTGTGTAGTGAACATAATAAGGATATAAAACAAAAGATAACATTTTGCACTAACCTTGCAATAGTTTCTACGAATGACACAGTGCATCAGTATATGAATTTAATAAACTTGAAATATTGCTTGAAATAATGCTTGAAATATAATGAAAAAATATTAAAAATGATCTAATTTAGAATGTTTGACAGTTTTGTAAATCTAATGCCCATATTTTTGTCAGAAATAAGTGGATTAAAACCAAACTCGACCTTCATCTGTAAATGGTATGAATGAAAAGGACTTGTCAACATAACGTTGCATATAGCATGATTAGGATGGCGTTTACTAACCTCACTAAAATACATGTTGATTAAATGGCATTACGAAACTCTTCAAGTAACTGATAAAATTTACCGTAATAATGGATAAAAAAAAAAAACAAAGCAAAGGTTGAGGAAAAGACATATTATAGGAAAGGTTAAGTTTCATGTTAATACCTTCTATATTTTTTGAGTTGCAGCCTAGACAGAAATAAAGTATGAAAATTTACAAAGGGCAATAACTCAAATATGCACATGAAAGTTATGGTTGTTGGTCACTGCACCCCCCACCCCTTGATGAGATCTATCCACATATGAAGTTTCATGTTGATACCTTTTATACTAAAAGTTTAAAGTACCGGTAATATAAATAGGCACAGGCATATATATATTTCTGAAATAAGTTTATCTCTTTATAATAAGCCATTACTAATGAGTGAAATAATCTGTAAGAATGCTGATGTCTGAAGTGGGTCTGATATGAATATAGAACATTTATATACAGGCACAAAATATCAAAAGAACTTGTTACATGCATTTGGCACAAGATCAAACTGAAAGAACTTTTTAAAATCAAAATATTTACATGCATTTGGCACAAAAGATCAAGTTTAAAAAACATGTTAAAATCAAGAACATATTTACATGCATTTGGCACAAAAGATCATATGATTTTTAGCTCACCTGAGCACTTGTGCTCGGGTGAGCTTTTGTGATCGCCTTTTGTCCGTCGTGCGTCGTGCGTCGTTTGTCGTCAGTCGTCCGTCGTCCGTCGTCAACAATTGCTTGTGAACACTCTAGAGGCCACAGTTTTGGCCCAATCTTCATGAAACTTGGTCAGGATGTTTGTCTACATGATATCTCGGATGAGTTCGAAATTGGGTCATGTGGGGTCAAAAACTAGGTCACTAGGTCAAATCTTAGAAAAACCTTGTGAACACTCTAGAGGCCACAAATTTGGCCCAATCTTCATGAAACTTAATCAGGATGTTTGTCTACATGATATCTCGGATGAGTTCGAAATTGGGTCATGTGGGGTCAAAAACTAGGTCACTAGGTCAAATCCTTGAAAAACCTTGTGAACACTCTAGAGGCCACAGTTTTAGCCCAATCTTCATAAAATTTGGTCAGGATATTTGTCTACATGATATCTCGGATGAGTTCGAATTGGGTCATGTGGGGTCAAAAACTAGGTCACAGGTCAAATCTTAGAAAAACCTTGTGAACACTCTACAGGCCACAATTTTGGCCCAATCTTCATGAAACTTGGTCAGGATGTTTGTCTACATGATATCTCAGATGAGTTCGAAATTGGGTCATGTGGGGTCAAAAACTAGGTCACCAGGTCAAATCTTAGAAAAACCTTGTGAACACTCTACAGGCCACATTTTGGCCAATCTTCATAAATTTTGGTCAGGATGTTTGTCTACATGATATCTTGCCTGAGTTGAAATGGGTATGTGGGTCAAAAACTAGGTCACCAGGTCAAATCTAGAAAACCTTGTGAACCTTAAGGCCACAGTTTTGCCAATCTTCAATAATTTGGTCAGGATGTTTGTCTAATTGATATATTGGATGAGTTTGAAAATGAGTCACATGAGATCAAAAACTAGGTCACCAGGTCAAATCTAAGAAAAACCTTGTGAACACTCTAGAGGCCTACATTTTTGTCCCAGTCTTCATTAAACTTAATATGAATGATGATTGCATGAATTCCCAGTTGAGTGCAAATTCAGGTAGGATCAATATGTAGGTCACTTAGTCAAATGTTAGAAAAACACTTTTAGATGCCAGATTTTTTGTCATTATGCCTAACACTGCCATCTTACTCAGGTGAGCGACACAGGGCCATCTTGGCCCTCTTGTTTTTATATAAGGATTAATGCAAGGAAAGTTGACAAATATGTTTTACATATACAGCAGTCCGACGCCGATGAATAGGTGACCACAATAGCTTGGACTGTTCTCTTAATAGTCAAGCTAAAAATAACTTTCAGTTTTTGTACTTTTACAAGTTCGTGCTCAGGTGAGCTAAGAATTATAAATAACAAAAACTATCAATGAAAATTAAACTGCTGCTTTGTCAGTTATTGTAAACACATCAGATTAAAATGAACACAGCTGAGTAATGAAAAAACACACACGCATGACTGATAGATCTTATACATATTGAAACATTAAACTGCTGATATGATATGGTAAAATAGCACAAGGCATAAAAAGTAATAACAAGAGGGCCATGATGGCCCTGGATCGCTCACCTGATATCATTAGGCTATGTAAAATCAAGTGACCCCTGGGGCAGAGCCAATTTTGACCCCAGGGTCATGATTTGAACAAACTGGGTAGAGGTCTATTAGCCCATGTTACATACCAAATATCTAAACTCCAGACCTTGTGGTTTCTGAGAAGAAATTTTTCTAGCTTTTTTCCAAAATAAGTCTATGTAAAATCAAGTGATCCCTGGGGCAGGGCCAATTTTTACCAAATATCTAAACACCAGGCTATGTGTTTTCTAGTTTCCTAAAATGAAGAATTTTCAAGTTATTTCTATATTAGCATATGTAAAATCAGGTGACCCCAATGGCAGGGCCAAATTTGACCCCAGGGCCATGATTTGAACAAACTAAATATAGATCCACTAGACAATGCATGAATCATGATTTGAACAAACTTGGTAGAGGTCTATTAGCCCATGTTACATACCAAATATCTAAACTCCAGGCTTTGTGATTTCTGAGAAGAAGATTTTTCAGGTTTCTCCTATATAAGTCTATGTTAAATCAAGTGACCCCGGGGGGGCCAATTTTGACCAAACGTGGTTTAAATTTTTCAAGTTTTTTCCTATATTAGCCTATGTAAAATCAGGACCCCTTTGGTGGGGCCAAATTTGACCCAATGGTCATGATTTGTAAAAACATTGTAGAGACCCAGTGGACAATGCTACATACCAATATCTAAACTCCAGGCCTTGTGGTTTCTGAGAAGAAGATTTTTCAAGTTTTTCCTATATTAGCCTATGTTAAATCAAGTGACCCGTGTGGCTCGGCCAATTTTGACCCCAGGGTCATGATTTGAACAAACTTGATAGAGTCCACCAGAAAACACCAAATATCTAACTCAGCCTTGTGGTTTCTGAGAGAAGATTTTTCAAGTTTTTTTCCTATATTAGCTTTGTTAAATCAAGTGACCCCTGGGGCGGGGCCAATTTTGACCCAATGGTCATAAATTTTACAATCTTGGTAGAGAGTCATAAGATCATGCTACATACCAAATATCTAAACTCCAGGCCTTGTGGTTTCTGAGAAGATTTTTTTTTTCTATATTAGCCTATGTAAAATCAGGTGACCCTTTGGCGGGGCCAAATTTTACCCCAGGGCCATGATTTGAACAAACTTGGTAGTGATCTACTAGACAATGCTGCACACCAAATACCTAAACCCCATGCCTTGTGGTTTCTGAGAAGAAGATTTTTCAAGTTTTTCATATATTAGCCTATGTTAAATCGTGACCTCTGGGTGGGGCCAATTTTGACCCCAGGGTCATAATTTGAACAATTTTGGTAGAGAGTCATAAGATCACGCTACATACCAAAAATCAAAAGGCTAGGCCTTGTTGTTTCGGAGAAGAAGATTTTTTCAAGTTTTTCCTATATATGCCTATGTTAAATTAAGTGACCCCTGGGGCGGGCCAATTTTGACCCCAGGGTCATAATTTGAACAATCTTGGTAGAGAGTCATAAGATCATGCTACATACCAAATATCAAAAGCTAGGCCTTGTGGTTTCGGAGAAGAAGATTTTTTTCAAGTTTTTCCTATAATAGCCTATGTTAAATCAAGTGACCCCTGGGGCGGGGTCAATTTTGACCTCAGGGTCATAATTTGAACAATCTTGGTAGAGAGTCATAAGATCATGCTACATACCAAAAATCAAAAGGCTAGGCCTTGTGGTTTCGGAGAAGAAGATTTTTAAAATTTTCATTTTTAAAATCTATTTTTAGCTCCTGTGACCTAGATTTTTGAACAATCAAAATAATTTTAACAACTTTGGTAAAGGGCCCCATAATGAACATTCCTGTGAAGTTTTGTCAAAATCCAGTGAGTAGTTTAGAAGGAGATGTTGTTTAAAGAAATTGTTGACAACGGACGTACGCACGCATGCATGCACGGACAATGGACAAAAAGCGATCACAAAAGCTCACCATGAGCACGTTGTGCTCAGGTGAGCTAAAAACAGTTCTACAGAAAAATGACAAAAGGCCATACATCAATGAAAATTGATGCAAGCATGACACACCTAATATATGCACTTGTGGGCTTTGTACTTATTACTGAATATCTAATCAAGGGTAGTTACAAAATACACTAATGTAAAAATTAAAATCAGTCCCAACTGTAGCCGAGAAACAGTGTAGACAAAATATATAGAATAAATTTAACAAAATATGTATATTTTTAACAATATGTGGAATTTAACTTTTTTATACTTTAAATTATAAAATAGAAAATCCATAAAATGTAGATAAAATGTGCCAACAATGTGCAAAATTATACTGATACTTTCATCTACTATGAAGTTAAATATAAATCCAACAAATTGTAACTGAGATACATGTATATAGTGTGGACAATTTATGCTAAATAAATACAAGCAAGGGACACAACTCCTTTAAAATGTATCCAATCAAGATGTTCCAACAATATATGAAACTAGACATGATACTAAAATATTGTGAAGTTTTATCAAAATCTGACTTTTGGTAGCAGAGAAATAGTATATAGTTTGCCTACAATCTGACGGAAAGATGCGACTTCTATATATAGTGCCCTCAGATTCTAAATATGTGGGTGTATATTAACCCTTTACCTCAGACAGATGCATTTTGACACCCTTAACAAGGAACATTTCATTGTTATGCAAATTTATCACATTCACATTTTTCCAATTACATTTGTATGTGAAACAAATGACTTGTTATTAAGGTAAACATGGCACTTAAAATATTGTTTGAACACTTAATAGTTTTTTTTGTGTGTGAATGTTTGGGTGATAAGTGACAAGCACAAACAATAAGTTCTTTAATCACAATGACATTGTAAAGTTTGTGAACATTTCCTCATTTTAATATAAAAATGTGTTGGTTTTTTTTTTGGGGGGGGGGGATGCAATACTTAACAAAAAAATTGATAAGCTAAATAGCCATGTTTTTGTACTTTGACACATAGATTAGTAACAAATATTTTGAACTTAAATATTTTACACTGATTGGGAAAAGGTTCTTAAAGCTTACGTTAATAGTTCCTGGGTTGGATCAGTACTTTGCACCTGGGAAGGTCTTGAAAAATCTTTGTCAAAAATGGGTATCTAATCTACAAACTTTGAATCTATAGTCGAGTATGCGAAACAAACAAGATAGCGAAGACTTTACTGTTTGACAGTATTAGAAATCCCTTTAACATTAAATATTTTTCTGATTATTGCCACACCTAAAATGATAGCAGCTGCAAATATTGCAAAAGTAAAGTATCAAATGCACATCTGAAAGAAAAATGCTTAAAGTAAAAGATCAAATGTACATTTGAAAAAAAAATGCTTAAGTACACTGGTTTTGGAATACAATAAGTTATCAAGCCAGAGAAATAGGCCTCAAAATAATATGAGAATAAGTTTTAACAGTCAATTCTGTTCTTACAAAACACCCATGTTTACAGATGATGCTTACAGTCTTTATTTCGGACCATGCTTTTACAAAGAATGATATTTAAATATTATCCTCTTTGACCTACCCAGTTGGCCAAGTGGTTAGAGCATCCACTGTGGGAGCAGGAGGTCGTTGGTTCGATCCCCAGCCACGACATACCAAATTCATAAAAAATGGTACTGACAGTTATACTACTGTTATAGCTCCCTTGCTTGGCACTCAGCATATAAGGGTAGTTTGCCTGGTGTAAGGAAAATGTGACTGGGTGTGGTATCATGCCACATGTCTACGGCATGATACTGCAGTGTGGCAGCACTATATCTGTCTCAAATAGACATTGTCTCCAAATTACTGAAATACTGTTGGCGGGACATTAAATCCAACAAACAAATAAACATTACATTTCTGTGCTGCATAAGAATTACAATAAAAATAAATGCTAGGATTAATATTCTCAAACTGGTCAAGTGGTACTGGTATAGTTCCTTTGAATGGCGCTTATCATTTAAAGGTACCGGTATATCCAAAACTGGTTGACCCAGTGTCAGGATAATATGACTGTGTACAGTATCCTGCCATGTTTTTGAAGTAATACTGCAATGTGGCAGCACTATATCTGTCTCAAGTACACAGTCTCAAAATAACTGAAATACCGTGAATTGGATATTATACATGTACCAGGTTTACTCAACTAACTATGTTCTCAAAGTGAGATATTTAAGATTTTTTTTTGACACTTTTAAGTCTGGACAATTTCATATTTATCTGCAATTTCCTTTAACAATGGTGCTTGAAGATTTACAAGACAGCAGCAAACCTAAAATATTTTTGTTGATAAATGCCTGAATTGGGCTGGTATGTGACTCAAAATGTCATAATTCTTTAAACGTTCATTAGCTCGCTCAACATGAATCCTACTTCTTCCAATCTTAAAACAAAGTTCTGCCTCCTCTTTGGTAAAATGACCTTTGCTTGACATGAAAGGAGGAATTTTTAATGAAACGCCAGCAGGCAGTTTGTCAAATATATTGAAACCTTTGTCAGCCAATATCATGTCGCCTGGCTGTAACTGGTCAAGTAACCTAGAGTGTTCTACAATGGCTGCATCTGATGTTGACCCTGGATACAAATCAGAACAATATACTATTGCTGCATTAGGAGCGACACAGGTAACGGCTTTGACAGTATGCCTACTTTTGTAGTTACTGTACGAAAGAGACTGACAGTTCATGTCAGATGGAACATCTTGAAAGACCTCTGTAGCATCCATAGCTATCCTGGCAGAACTAAAGTCTTCAAAAGATTTTGGCATAGACCCCTTACATTTCAACTGACTAGGGATACCAACAGCTTTCAAGACATCATCATATAAAATTTCATGTAATTTCAGAAATGTAAGTGTTGATAACATTTGACACAGTTGCCCTGCTTGTATTGAATCTCTCTGCTAAATCTAAGTCCTTGCAGTTTAACCTTAACTTCATCAGGACCATTAAGAGTTGGTCTTCTAGACTGAAACAGGTAACTGTCCATCCAGCATAATAATTAAAAGGTGCCATTCTTTTCAGCATGTTGGCCAACACGTTGAAAACATCCGCTGGCAAGGAAGTATACAGCAACATCTGTGAATAAAACAAAAGCATTTTGTTGATATGATGAAGACAAATCGTAGATGTGTGGACTCAGAAATTTGTTGTTTTTTTGTTTGTTTGTTGTTTTTCTTGGGGGGGGGGGGGGGGGGGGGGGCTGAAAGGGATAATTACCATGCCCAGTTCTAAGTATGAAATTCACTAACTGTACATGGGGGGTGAGGGAGACCACACCTGAAAATCACGGTACGAGGAGGGGATGCCAAATTCCAGGGGGGGGGGGGGGGTGTCATGCCCCCTTTCCACACTATTTTATGCATGATTAAGGCATATTAGCCAATTCTCAGGTATGGTCAGGGCCCACGGTACCCCCCTCTGGATCTTCCTCTATATGACGATTTGATTAGTATATCTACCATTGCCCCAAAGTGTGTTTGTACTTATGGCAGACAGGAAATTATTAATGCAAAACAATACATTTTCCTTCATATCGTTGAAAATCATCATATTTACCAGAAATATATTTGCTTTAGATGGGGAGGAAATTAGCATTGAATAATTATATAGAGGCTAACCTTATCTGTGTCTTGAATGATGTCCCGAACTTCATTCTTGGTTTTCGCAGCCGTAACATTTCTACTTCTCTTTCCAGACCAACTATTTCCATTTCCAGGTCTTGAACTTAAAGAACAGTTAATGATTAAAACCCCTATCATAAAGATATTTTGGGCAGATTATAACTTGGCATTTGGAGACCCTTTAAGTCACCATGTAATTCGGCACAGAGTAGTTCTCGCATCTTGTGTTTAATTTTTAAGTCAAATGAACATGAGATTGTGGTCATTTTGTGGTTATAATGTTGGACCTGTTATCCAGGGACCCAAGTTCAATCCCCGGCTGTGCCAAGCCAAATTTCCAGCTTCATAATATATTCTTAATATGGGTATTCAACATAAACCTACTTCAAGCAACTGCTCTTTCAACTCAATAACTGAAGATTTTATTAACTTTCTTAAGATGCTTTTTTCCTTAATTCAGTTGGACAGCAAGTGATCAAGTTAAATATAAAAGGAATGATTTTTGCATTAACAAGTTTATTATATTTATTCATATATACCAGATTTCACTTGTACTGTGTGTTCTCCATCAGTATCCTCAAAGTCAGGAATTTGTAGATGGTAGCTGTGATCAAGAGCTAAAACTCCATTCCCTATAGCTCCATGTTCCTCAGTTGTGGACACTATCTCACTAACTTACTCTACCTTTTGTCTTTTTCGTCTATATTGGAAAGAAGCAGTTACTGTAATATCATTTTGATAAATAAAAACCTAAAAGCTGTTTTTGTTGAAGGGATGATGGTTTTGAGCTTTTGTAAACTTTGCCTTTGTTATTGAAATATTAATTACAACATGTGGTGTGTGTACTAAAAACATATTTCAATTAAATGAGTGCTGTCTGGAAACTTTACAAATCAAAAATCATTTTGTAAAGCCAATACCCTGCCAGCTAGTGCAAATATTATGCCTACAGCAATATTGGTAAGTACCTTTATTCTGCTTCAATCAGTTTTGTTTCTCAGGTTTAACGTCCAAGCAACACTATTTCAGTCATTTGAAGACTCAGTCTTATTGAAACTAGGAGTTAGTCAATAATATGAAGTCCTATTGAGACAGATTATTACTGTGATATAGTGTTGCCACAAGAGATATGTGACATGATACCTTACCCATGCAGTCTCATTATCCTGACACTGTGTCAATCTTTTCTGGAACTGAGTGCGAGGTTCATCAGTTTAAACACTTGCTTTTATAAAGTTCTATCTGGAATGATAATATTATTATAATATTTTGTTAGACAATTATTTCTGGTTGAAAATAATAAAACATTCTTATTCATGTATACCTTTGTGGTGTGGGTATCTCTGGAAAGCTGCCAACATTTTTGCTGAATGTGAAAATGATTGGTCCATTTTCCTTCTTGCCATCAATGAAGTGACAGCTGCAAATTCGGTCATTGCTGTTGACCTCTCTGTCTGCACGTCTGAAAAGGTCCAACAAAAATAGTTCATACAATGATGAATCAACATTTCATAGTATGATTACAAATGTATAAGCAAAAGCACTGCTTATTTAGTGCCATGTCATTTTCGAAAAAAACATAGTTTCATCACTGCCAGGGTGATGTTTAATACATGTAATAAATGGATTCTTCATGTTGATCTTCATATCTTTAAATTTAAATGTAAAGGTATGTATATTGATATGCTTATATACTTAGGGTATTTACATCCACTTGCATATTTAATTATGCTAATAACCGCTGTCTTAAATACTCTCGTTGAAATAATTTTCAAATCCTTTGGTTAACGATAATAATAGTTATAATATCCATTTTGGATAATATCGGAGTCATTTGAGAGAAATATCCGAAGTACTTTTCCATGTCCGAAATAGGGCGACATTTATAAATACGATAGAAATAAAGGGTTTCATTTGGTCAGATATGGACAAAACTAAATTTAGAAACATATTTGCCCCCTCAATATAGGTTTATTATGATGAAAATCATTAAAACCACGAAAATTCATAAACTTTTTTTAAAATATCCGAAGCAATAGTCACCACCCGAAATAGGGCTGCTTTATTTAAACACTGAAATCTAAACGTTAAATATTGTTAGATCATCGCCATACCTACAGCGGTCGACCCATTTTGCTGCGATTTGTGCCACTTTGCGCATTAATTTTTTTATTACAATTTATTAATTGTGAATCCCAGCACCAATTTCAAACACATTTCAATTTAGCATTGATATACATAATGCAGCCGTATTGAAATAAACAAAGAATTAATCATCACTGAGAAATTATGAAGGAAGAAGAATTTGGAACTATTTTTTCCGCGCAGTAAACAAGCGGGCAATCTGAATGTTGTGTAGTTCAAAATTGTTGCTTCCATAGAACAGGGTTGCAAGCAACCCTGTTCAAAAAATGATCTTGTGCTCTCCGAATAGACCATTTCAGTCCGAGATGAGAAACCTACATAAATCAATGCGCATTCCCGAACACATAATTTACCTGCTTTTGTTTGTTTTCCACACATTGAACAATAGGAAATAACATACATTTGATATTTTTTCCCAGTCATTTATTGGATTGGTCAGTATCAATTAGCGCATTTTACCGAATATTGCTGAAACCCTGGTGAAATGTTTTATTGAGTCATACATTTTGTTAAATGAGTCTATAGATTTTTTAACATAAAAATACATATTTCGCCTGGATTGAGGAGCATAATACTTATGAGTAAACTGTTATCACAGAAAAAAAGTCGCATGTATGTGAAAAATGTATTCTTTTTCTTCCTCAAAAATGGATAACGAAATGATACATGATGAAAGAAGCCATTAAAATACGTCTGAAGTAGTGGTATAATTTATACCTTACTTTGGCTAAAATTGACAAATAAATATTTTTCAATGTACCTCTTCATGGAAGCAGGATTTTCTTGGAGCTGTGTGTGAACTGTGTATTTTATTTGGGTTGTACAGACTTGATTGGTTATATTGATATGTTAAAATTGGGGAACCATATTGTAGGATTCAGACTTTGTGTATATGTGTAAGGTCATACAAAATCTGAAAAGAGATTCTGATGATAGACTGGGCACAAAAAAACCAAACATAATAATGTAACCAATAATTACCCAAAAGATACACTTCGAACTGTAAAACATCATAGCTGTAGTGACATTTCCTTTTTTTTTTTCTTTTTTTTTTTTTTTTTGCCACGAAGGGAACATATATTCCCCTCACGTAATGGATATTTATTACATTTCTTTTATTCATTTTTATTAATACTCAATGCTAAGTAGACTTCAATGCTAAGTAGACCATCTTTTAAAGCTTAATATGTGTTAATACTTTGTGTAAAGTATAAGGCTAAACATACTCAAGTTCCAGTTACAAGCTACCTCCTACTGCAAGATCAGTTACCGCTAGAATTATTTTGATACCAACGATTTAAAATTGAAAGACTATATGAAAATCAATGATGGAAAACTGTGAAGTCTGACATAGGGAAGAGCATCAGGTGGTTGATTTAACCGTTCAGACAGAATTCAATCACAAAAGTCGAATAATGTAAATGAAAACAATATTTAAACATACTTTTCGCGGATATGATTGTATTTCTAAGTAATATCTACAGATTTTTTGTTCTCTGTCTGTTTGTGAGTGATTGAAATGTTCCAAGTCATTAACAAATCGGAGAACCGATGGATACTCTGCGGAGCATGTCTTTGATAAAGAAGTGGTATGCTGTTGGGGAACGTATAAGGAAATACTGTATATGGTTTGTATGAATCAATTGAAGGTAAATTTTGTCACTTATAATATGTGATATTCATATTAAGCTGAGGCTTGCTCAGACGTATTTAACACAAATAAAATGTTACTTGAGGTACAAAAACAAACAATAAACATTTATCCTCTTGAACACTCTAGGGCCAATTGGATTGGATCTTGATGACCCATACAATGGTCAACTCTAATTAAAATCATTTTTGCAATGTTTTCGACGTTTTCATAATTAGCTGTTTACAAATGATTGCAATCATTAAATACTTTACAAGTTTAACTATATTTTAATTTCAGCCACGCTTTTTCCCATGTGAGTAACGGTATTTTTTCTATAACAATAATAATCTTTATATTTTGAACAAGCGCTACGTTCGAATGCTCCGCAAGGGCCTTAGAACTTAGGGGTCAAAGTCATTTGATTGAAGGTCATGGTACCTGTCTGGTAGAGTTTATAAAGGTGCATGCACTTGAAAAGATTGAAGGTTGTAGGTGGAAGTTTTAGTGACAGGCAGACGCCAGACTGATAGACAGACAGACCAACGCAATATGCACAGATCTATCGATGCGGTGACATAAAATAAATGTTAAAAGGACCAAAGGATACGACAAAAAAACACCATAGTAATTTTCTTAGTTAAATATTATACAACCAGAATAAAAATGACGAATCGTTGTATTGACCGGTGTTTTGCTATCGCTTAGTAACACAGAACTGGATTTTCCGCGTAAAAAACCTGTCCAACTCTCGTTCTGGCACGAGAATCTACGGTATTTTGCCGAGTATCTTGTTTTTGGGTTTAGGTTATTGGTGCACGGGAGGTCTCTCTGCATACAACTTTTTGAGGCACAGGCAGGCTATCTGCATTGAGCCACCGATTTTCAAAAGCATATTGTTAGCGTATTTTGTGTTTATTATTGCTGTGAAGTAACATTTTCATGTCACTCACCCTTCATTTGTTCCAAAGCCTACTTTCATTCTTTCGTATAAAAGAAAAATAAATTATTAGTTCTTTGGTGAAATGTGTCAAATTAAATTAGTATTAACACTCTGTGGTTGCAACCAGTCTTGAAACATTTCTTTAACTAAAGTCTTCATTGTTTTTTAGCTCGTCTGTTTTTCGAAGAAAAAAATATGAGCTATACGAGCTATTGTCGTTACTCCGGCGTCCGCCTTGTCGTCCGGCGTTGTCGTCCGGAATCTAAACGTTGATCATAACTTCTCTACTGTTCAATATACAACTTTCATTTTTGATATGCATATTTATCTTGACAAGACCTATCCAGAGATAAGCAAATATTTCACTGACCTTGACCTTTGACTTACTGACCTTGACCTAATTTTTCTGTAAGTTTTGAAAACTTTAAAATGCCTGTTATTTCAAAACCGTTATCAACAGGGTAATGATATTTTACATGTAAATTCCTTGTAGCACCTTTCCATCAGTGTTACACTTTTGACCTTGACCTTTGACCTATTTCTGAAATATTTAACAAAAAACGTTAACGTTTGCCAGAACTTCTCAACTATTCACAACTTTCATTTTTGCTATGCCTATTAATCTTGGCAATACCTGTTCAGAGATATGCAAATATTTTACATATTTACATTTACATTGACCTTTGACCGCTGTAACTTTTGGATAGCTTTAAAATGTTATTACATAACCGTTGTCAACAGGGCACTGATATTTCACATGTGAATTCCTTGTAGCAAAACCTTTCCATCAATTTTACACTTTTGCCCTTGACCTTATTTTTTTGAAAAATTTAACAAACAACAACAACAACAAAAAAAACAAAAAAAAAACGTTAACATTGGCCATATCTTCTCAACATTTTTTTATATTTTAAGTCTACCCATCACTAAATCATTATTAATGCTAACACTGGCAGCCTGTATAGCTGTACATTATTGGACCCATAGTAGACAGGCCCAATTGTAGACAGAATGACAGATGGGTGGCGGTAAGATCCCTCATTGATTCTTTGAAATGGATTGGTTTTAAAACAAACGAGCGTTGGCACCCGCATGCGGTGCTCTTGTTTGTTTGTTGTTGTTGTTTTTTTTTTTTTTTTTTTTTTTGTATGTGCCGAGTATTATCTTCATTGATTCCTTTTTTAAGTTGTGTTTGATATTTTTGTGTGCTTTTATGCGTAGTGACTTAGAAATACTTTGTGTAGGTAACACTTTGTATGTAAGTTTTTAAATACCCGAGTATGCATTGTGGTATGTTATTATTTTGCCTTGCAGTAATTACACTGTAATTAGCTGGATGTCCTTATATGACTGAAATACTGTCGAAGCGACGGTAAACTCAAAGTCAAGTCGAGTCATTACACTGTCATCCCAACATTCATGCTTTCGTCCATGCTGGACCATAATAGAGTAATGTGTTTGCATACCAATACGAAAGATAAACATATATTGTTAAGCACATACTAGCATTGATAGTTATAAACCTGCTAAATACAAGTGCACCATGGTTATTTAAGAAAAGATAATTATTTAATTGCTTTACACTGCTTTACCTAAAACACTTACACGCCATCATTCTGAAATTAAAAGTTTTCGGAAAATTGCTTGTAAAATTTATATCTTCTTTATCCAATGTCAAAATTTCCTTATTTTTATAATCAATATCCAAACATTCATTTGAAGAAATAGTTTCCTGTGTGTTGCAAATATCTATCTTCCTATCGAAATTGTGATTTCTAATTAAATTAAATTCGCGTACGTTTAGTTTCTTAATTGCTTCGAAAGTAGCACGTATTCTTGAGCTTTAATGCCCCCACTGTAATCAGTACGAAATAAAACCCAACTTAGCGGGTGTTATGTAGATATGGTCTCACCTTAGGGCTGACCATTGACCCCAAAAATGACTATTGCGATACTATCGATAGTCAGTATGTTGCTATTGCAATAGTTCAACTATTGCAGGATTAATATTGCAATGCATTGCGATACTATTGCTTTACCAATGACCCTTTGACTCATGTCTTATAAAAGGAAAATAAATGTATCAGTTAACTATAAACATTTTTTATCTTTGTTTTTATTTTCAAATCCACAACTGACAGCTTTGTCAAATATATATATATAATCTCAAGTAAAGAAAAAATAAACTTATTCAAAAGTAAAAACAAAAATATCCAACAAATTCTGACTTAGCATTTTTGTTTTCAACTATCTGAAACTGAATGTCACGCGAGCGAGTCGCCATGATGTTTATTTCAGGTACGGTATAATTCAAGAACCATAGCATGCTCACGTCAGCGATAAACGTAATGTTTATTTTCAGCTATAATGTTAATCATGTTATATAAACATACGAAAATAAAATGTGTTATACTTTATAGACAGTTCAAGAAAACGTTATTGACTTGTAAATTGAGATTGTTTTGATTTGTTGTTCGAACTCAAAAGCTATAATTATGAGTCAGTTTTATTGTCATTCGTCAGTGATTTAGCCATATCCATCCCTTACATGTACATAAGACTGGCAACAAATCCTAAAAACCGACACGATATGAATTACTCTTTTAACTGCAACGTTAGGGAATGTTTGTTGTTTTTTTTCTTTTGCTTAACAGATAGACTTTGTGGTCAGGTGTATATATTACTGAACTATCGATAGTCAGGAACACTATCGGCGATATTATCGATGGTCAGAAACCACTATCGATGCAGTACTATCGTCCTCATAACTATTGCAATTAATCGATAGTCCGATCCATCGGCCCAGCCCTACACTGGTGAGTAATCCATCATGCATTAGTTACCGTTTTTATTTTGAATTTAAGGAAATTTATCACAAATTATAAGAAGTCAGTTCACTTATACCATAAACAAAATCTGTTTGAAAGTTACTTACGTACGCCAAGCCCATTTTTCCTTTGATGATGTATAAAAGCACCGACTGCCTGGTTG
The DNA here is from genome assembly GCA_021229015.1 of Solen grandis. NCBI lineage: Eukaryota > Metazoa > Mollusca > Bivalvia > Adapedonta > Solenidae > Solen > Solen grandis. The sequence continues at coordinate 43,255,016 of CM037795.1, read as the reverse complement.
ATTAGATGACCCACTTGGTCTTTTGTCTGGCTTTCCAGTTGTTGGAGGCTGTTTGCTTTATTTCTCTCACTTTGGCAAATGATTGAATGTTAGTGGGTAATGTCCATCAATGTGCTTTTTTGGAGTCTCAGTAAATAATTTATTATTGTTTTCAACGTTTAGATGAGATAATAATACGACACGTGTACTTCCATATAAGGGAAGTAACTTATTGTGAAATTGTGATGTGCTTTTTGCAGACTTAATAAAAGTAAAATAAGCTACTATGCATATTACATATTTTGATTTGTTTGCAAAAAAACAAAACATTTAAGAATTATTTCCTTGTCACATCAATAGTAATTGTATTATTTTGCGGTGAAAATAAGTCAACTTTTAGATTAATCCACTCTCTCATCCATATACATTTAATACAAGATGGCCATGGAGTCGCTCACCAAAGGCTTCATTTCTTTACAAGTTACTATATTTTTGCATAGGGGTATTGGATACATCATCCATGAGACCATTTCAATTCCGCAAACCAAACAGTACAAACGGTCAAAATTTGACATCGAACTTGGCCATGAATATTTTCATGAAACTTAAACAAGAGGGCCAAGATGGCCCTTGGTCGCTCACCTGAGAAAGATGATTGCTTAAGAAATAAAGATACTTGAGTGTAAAAGTGAAATCTAGCTTTTTTTTATGGTGAAATGGGCATAACTCCTAAATTTACAAGTCAATATCAGTTATAATTGAACCCGATTGTGAGATTATGGGCATAAACATTGTCTCAAAGTTTAAAAATGATTGTTAAAAAAATGAAGTTGGTAGAGAATAAACAAAGTGAAATCTTGCATTTTTTGTATTAAAAGGGGCATAACTCCTGACCTTAATGACCCATCTCAGCCACAATTGAACTCAATCGAGACATTATGGTCATTAACAATGTCATAAAGTTTGATGATGATTGCTAAAAAAAGGAAGATGCTAGAGTGTAAACAACATGAAATATGGCTTTTTCTATATTAAAAGGGGTATAACTCCTGACCTAATTGACGGATCTCAGCCATAATCGAACTTGGCTGAGATTTTATGGTCATAAGCATTGTCATAAAGTTTGAAGATGAATGCTCAAAAGATGAAGATGCTAGAGTGTAAACAAAGTGATTTCTGGCATTTTTTTATATTAAAAGGGGCATAACTCTGACTAATACGGATCTCAGCATTAATCGAACTAATCGAGACATTATGGTCATAAACAATGTCATAAAGTTTGAAGAGGATTGCTCAAAAGATGAAGATGCTAGAGTGTAAACAACTTGAAATATGGCATTTTTTTAATATTAAAAGGGGCATAACTCCTGACCTAAAGGTACGATATCAGCCATAATCGAACTTCCGGATTATGTATAAACATTGATATAAAGTTTGAAGATATTGCTCAAAAATGAAGATGCTAGAGTGCAAACAATGTGAAATCTGGCTTTTTTTTAATTTTAAAAGGGGCATAACTCCTGACCTAATGTTCCGATATCAGCCATAATCGAACTTGGCCGAGATTTTATGGTTATAAACATTGTTTTAAAGTTTGAAGATAATTGCTTTTAAAATGAAGATGCTAGAGTGCAAACGAACAAATTGTGGACGACGGACGACGGACGGACAGACAGACGGACGGACGACGGATATTCATCGATCCTAAAAGCTCATCCTGAGCACACGTGCTCAGGTGAGCTAAAAAATATTGCTTAAGAGACGAAGATGCTAGAGTGCAAACATAGTTAAAGCTGGCATTTTAACATTAGGTCAAAACTCTTTACCGAGAGAGTATGGCTATAAACATTGTCATAAAGTTTGAAAATGACTGCTTAGGAAATGAAGATGCTAGAGTGCAAAAAGAATAATGCGGATGATGAACGGACGGACGTCGGACATTAATCAATTCTAAGAGATCATCCTGAGCATAAGAGCTCAGGTGAGCTAAAAACCATTGGTGACGAGCAAGTCGAACTTTGCAAACGCTTGCCGGATAGGGTGAGTACTCACCATCGACAAAGTGTGTACTTAAACGCGAACAAACTCTGCCTCAGTAATTACCTCCCCTTACATTTGTCGATAACCATTGCCACCACAAGTAGATTCGGCTGATATGGACCGGATTTATTATCATTTTTGACTTTAATTTGGAATATATCATATCAGTTTCGTTATATTTCTCGAACATAACATTCATGATTATGAGAAAAGTAAAAAATAAAATAAAATAACAATAATTTATAAAATTATGAGCGTTGGTCACATGGTTTCAACTATCATCACGTGACTTGTATGGTGGCAGTTGTTAAAGTAGCGTAGCGTGACGTTACTGGTGTGCGGAGTTTGAAACGCGAATGTTCACATTCTTAAATCAGAATCAGCAGGTGCATGAATTTTAATCGGAGACCTTGTATATTATCGTAACCGGTAACTAAGGCCCTGAAATTAAACGCTTTCCTTCTATCTATCATGGCAAGTTATCAAATATCAAATGCTGTTTTTATACAGAGTCGTGCGATAGTGGACAATGTCAGTCAGAAAGTGAGAAAAGGCAATAAGGCACTATTAAGCAAAAAAAAAGTTAATGAATGCATTGCAAGAAAGGAAAAAAATAGTGAACTGGTCGTCAAAAATAAGAAATATCGTGGTTTTAATGATGTTTGGTCATATCCAGAGTCGGTAAATGTTAATATGGTTTGTATAATCTTATTAAATATATATTAATAATAGAGACCTATATTACCTATTGGCGGGCAGGTGTAAGAGAAAATACGTCATTATATCTTTTCAGTTATGGAAAGAGCGTAATATCTACATTTATTAAAATAAAGAATCCATAGAAATATAATTGTAAGAAATTAAATTCGTTATGGAAAGAGCGTAATATCTTCATTTATTAAAAAAA
>CM037795.1:43222679-43251990 GCA_021229015.1 Solen grandis | reverse complement strand
AAATTCCATGAAACTAAGGTGTGTATATCCGTCAGCAAAACCTAAATTCCAAAGACAAAGTTCGTGTGAAAAAAGATTCGCATGGCCGAAAATTTCTTTTGGTTTAAAAGAGCTTCAGGATGAGAAGAAAGTTGAAACTTCACATTTTGCAGTTCTGCAAATTTTAAAAAATTTTTTGAGTCGTGACGTCATATAACTTTTTTTTGTGACGTCTAAGCATATTTTCTTAATTTTCTATTAGGGAAATGATTCGAAATGATCCCAGTTTTTCAAAAATGAAAATTTAGATTTTATAACGAAAAATATGCTTTTTTAAAACAAAAGCATCTTCAGCACCCTATAGTCAGTGACGTCAAGAAAAAATATCGAAAAATGGGTTTGGCTTACAGCCCCCCATTTATGGTCGGTTTTTTTAAAATTTTTTACAGAGGTACATCTGAAAACAAAAGGTGTAAATTTTTTTGTCAACAACCTTAATTCCCAAAAAACCCGAATTTGGGGCTGAAGTAAATTCAAAAAGGGAAAACCAAAATTCATTTTGGGGTTTTAAAGAATTCGGGTAACGTCGGGTAAAAAAGTTTTACGCTTTTCCAGCCATTTTTTTTGGCCCTTTTTTCATCAAAATTTTCACAGAAGGGCATTTTGGGCTCTATTTGTGAAATTTCAAAGGCAAACGTTTTTTGGCGAATCCAAGATTCGAACTAATGCGTCAAATTTCAAATGCGTAAAAATCGCTTCCAGAAGAGTAAAAGCAATTTTTGGACAAATAAATCTCTAGGTCTTTTTTTTCTGAAAAGATAAGCCAAATACGTCACAGGACTCATAATGCAAATAAAACTTTCGTTAAACAAAGGGGTTTTTAAGCCCTTTAGGCTTTTTTTTTTGTATATTTGCTTGAAATTTTGTCTGAAGTGCAGATTAGATTTAGGGCCCCATGCACTTTTTTTTCTGGCAAACCCAAAAGGGGAAAAGATCATATAAAAAATTAGGGGCTTTTTTCGGTTAAATATCTCAAACGGTAAATATTCTACGAGACCCTATGGGATATAATTTGAGTGTTTAGAAAGCCTTTCAGATGTTATTTATTTTTGATGATCGGGGTTAATTGGTTGAGTTATGGCGGAAAAATGAAAATTTGAACCCCAGTGTTTTACAGTTTATACCTCGAAAACCTTTGATTTTTCAAAATATGATGATGAATATTAATTGTAGAGGCGATGTTTTGGCCGTTCTTTTGATCCTAAATTTTAATGATTGGCCAAAGAATGATAGAAATGGGAAAAAAACAAAATTCGTGATGTACTTTGGTAATTTTTCATTTTTAGGTGGTTTAAGAGCTTGTATCTCAAAAGTATTAGAATTATTCCAAACAAAAGCTTGTGAAATGAAGAATTTTCGAAAATTTAAATTTTGGTACCTTTAAATTTTTTTGAAATTGAACAAAGTAAAGGAAGTTACATCAAAAATAATAATTTAAACATGTAAATTTAGCGATTCTGCCGTGTTGTCAAATTTTTAAACGGTTATATCTCAAACTCCCAGAAATAATCCACACTTTAAGCAAGGAGAGTAAGAATTTTGCGATTATTTTGGTACTTTTAGTTTTAAAAATTGATTAAAGTATAAGGAAGTTACATAAAAAATACGAATATAAACCCCAATTAAGAATTTTCGAAAAAATCCTACTTTCGCTTTCACGTTAATTGAAGCATTTTCGGAAAATATGTAAGTTTACAGCTATGTATTAGTCATATAAATTGCAAAAAAAATTTTACTTATATCATATTGATATTACTAGCTAAACAAGCGTACCCTTTCCGTGGCCGAGTGTTAGAGCGTCCGCCTCGGGAGCGGAAGGTCGTGGGTTCGATACCCGACCCGACATACCAAAGTCGTAAAAATGGTACTGTTATAGCTCCTTGCTTGGCGCTCAGCATAATAAGGGTATTTGCAGGACGGTAAACGCGGTATCAGGATGATGTGACTGGGTGTGGTATCATGCCACATGTCTACTGCGTGATACTGCAGTGTGGTAGTCCTATACCAGCATGAAGTAGACATCGTGACTGGCTGAATTACTGTCGGTGGGACGTTAAACCCAACAAACAAACTGATATCATATATGGCAGTATTTACTACACCGATCCCTACACACGAGGTGTGCACACTGGCGCATGTTGACGTCTATTGTAAACATGTATTAAAGTTGCTTAAATAATCATGTTTATAGATAAACATCTACATAAGAATGAGGAGTTTCGGAAATATTTTTTGCAAAGGGACTCCTAAGGAAAGAAAAAGATGCTAAATTAAATACTAAAATACAAGTATAGTTTATTAGGTTTAACGTCCCACCGACAGTATTTAAGTCTTTGGAGACAATGTCTACTTGAGACAAATGTAGTGTTGTCACACTGCACAGTATCACGTCGTAGACAATTGGCATGATACCACACCCAGTCACATTATCCGGACACCGGGCCATCAGTCCTGGAACTACCCTTATTAAGCTGAGCGCTAACCAAGGGAGCTATACCAGTACCTTTGTTTACGAATTTGGTAAATACAAGAATTGAAATAATTGATATAACGTTTTTAAACAACTTACAGATCATGTGTTATCTCGTTTGATTTGGTATTTCCGGGTATTCCTAGCCTTGATATCTTCCGCTGACCCGACTTTTTTAAACGATTATTTTTTACATATTTCGTTCTTTCCTTAATGTCAATCAGTTGATATTTTCTGATTTCTCAACTAATTAAAACAAGATAAATAAAAAAAAACAGCCATCACATAAATTGATTGAAATCTGAAAAGAAATGAACCGACGGTCAAAAATGCGCGAAATTTATGTGTTACATCCTATTGGAAAGCACGTGCACGTGTTTGAATACTTTTAACAACACGCTGACGTAACACTTATATGGCGCCATCTTCTAATATAGCAGCATAACGTAGTAATAGGGCGGGGCAAACTCTAAGTTAGTCAGTGTTAATTAAGTATAGGTTAGTGTTTTTTTAGTAAGCATTAATGAAATTAAATCGGTGTGGCGCGGCAAAGCCGCGCGACCGATTTAATGGACTTATGCTTACTAAATAACACTAACCTACATAGTGTTTGAAATGGCTGTGTGAAGTTGGCTCGACATACGACATACAACATACGACATTCAACTCTCACTATTCACGACATTGGACATTCAGATTTTGAATGTCGCACGCGACATTCACGACATTGGACATTCAGATTTTGAATGTCGCGGCACGACATTCGGCGACATTGGACATTCGATTTGAATGTCGCACGCGACATTCACGACATTGGACATTCAGATTTTGAATGTCGCGGCACGACATTCACGACATTGGACTTCAGATTTTGAAGTCGCGGCACGACATTCACGACATTGACATTCAGATTTTGAATGTCGCACGCGACATTCACGACATTGGACATCAGATTTTTTTGAATGTCGCGGCACGACATTCACGACATTGGACATTCGATTTTGAATGTCGCAGCACGACATTCACGACATTGGACATTCAGATTTTGAATGTCGCGGCACGACAATCGCGACATTGGACATTCAAAATCTGAATGTCCAATGTCGCGAATGTCGTGCTGCGACATTCAAAATCTGAATGTCCAATGTCGTGAATGTCGTGCCGCGACATTCAAAATCTGAATGTCTATTGTCGTGAATGTCGCGTGCGACATTCAAAATCTTAATGTCCAATGTCGTGAATAGTGAGAGTTGAATGTCGTATGTTGTATGTCGTATGTCGAGCCAACTTCACACAGCCGTTTGAAATTATGTTTTGAAATTTAACGCAGTCGCACATTCCATATATAGTATTGATTTTTTAGACTCCGCCCTATCAACCTGTTCCCGGCGTGAATTACATCACGTGACATGTAACATGTTATATCAAAGGTCAATGCGTCGCTCTAGCTGTGTATATCTGTGTAAATCTACGCTCCAAATGAGCAATGAACCGGAAGCCGACTTTGATCTCTTCGGCAAAAAGTGGTGATTGAAATTTGAATAAAAGATACTGTTTAGAAAGGTTCATATATCTGCACCTATATATGTTGTGTTTTGGACATTATTTTTTATTTTTTAAGTAACCCTTGTTTGTTAGTGTGTTTTTTTTCTTCTCTTCTCATTATTTATATACATTTTTCAATTTGAATTTATTTAATCGGATATTTACTTAATCGCTTTGTTTAGTAATTAGTTATATATTGCCCATTCTGTGTTAACATGTGTAGACATTGAAATTACACAAGTGTCTTTAAAGCGATGACCGATACTAATGTTGTTAGAACTTGTGGTCAAACCCTCTTACTTATTTTTTTAAATTCTTCAATGTTGTATCATCATTACTTAGGCAATAATACATGTTTAAACTAAACTAAGCGGAAGGGTAGAGTTCTTTTGTTATTTTGGATTAATTAGAATGCTGGTGAGTAAATGTTTGTTCTCTATGGTTGCTGTGTATTATTTTTTGTCGATGTTCATGCGTTCACATCAAAAATCCCCGTAACACGTTACACATGCGTGGACTAAGACCACAATTTAAATTTACTATATGTTCTATATAAGCATATATACAAATGACAATTTCTGTAAGGGACATTGGCATCCAAACTTACCCTCATTAGATAGATCTATTCAAGAGAAATAATTCTGTACATTTTAAACATGGAGTCACCCGACTACTTTTTGACCTATTTAAGGCCAAATAACATGCGTATGAATTTAGTGCACCGGTCGGGCATTTCACACCAATTTTCTCAAAATCCCCCGCCCCCCCCCCCCCCCCCCCCCCCCCCCCCCCCCCCCCCCCCCCCCCCCCCCAGTAATGCTAAAATATTACGATTGTTGTTGCAATAAGGCCTCCAAATTGGGCATTTTATGACTATTTTAACTGTTCTATAGAATTCAATCCTTTATTGCATGTCTTTCCACCTTAATTCAGCATTAAATAGGGTCACTTTTTTCTGTGTAGGCACATCCTTTAACCAAGGGCAGGTAATTGTGGTCTTAGTCTATTTTGGTGAACACATAAAGCTCCGCTTCTCGACACATCTTGACGCACATGCGCAGTGAAGGTGCTTGAAGCTGTTTTAAATTGATCAGTTGATTTAGCGGAATAGTGTTTAGTGACAAGTTGATGCCGATTAAATGAATTAAATGGAGACAAAATTTTGAAAAAAATGGAATGATTTCATTGGACAAAATATAATTTCAAACACTAAGAGAGTAATTTAAAAAGTTAAGAAGCCGTCACTCGCTTCGCTCGTTCTGGCTTCTTAACTGTTTTAAATTCTCTCTTATAAACACTAACTATAACGTAATACAGTCGTCCATCGTATGTACAAGCATTATTGAAATTTAACTCACGAGGCTACACGCCTCGACGAATCTATTACATGGTAGCATTTACGGTTTATTCCCGCGACTGTACACGAAATTAAAAAAAAAAAAGAATTTTGATATGCAGAATTAATAGGTTAAAGTTTAATTGCTTATATTTTGAAAACCTATAAAACTAGACCCCAAATATGCTACAATTGAATTGAATTGAATTGAATTTCGGGACATTTATTTGGTACCTAGAATACTAAACTTGGAATCTCTCAGCCCCTCACCGCTGTGGTTTTGAATTCCAGTAGGGACTTTTTGGGTTTTTCATGTGAGGAAGCCTTCCAGCTGGCTTGCGGTAGGTCTGTGGTTATATCCGCGTATCTCTGTGTACTCGGGGTCTTCCTCCACATGTAATTAGCTGGACGTCTCTATATGATTGAAATACTATCACAGCGACGGTAAACCACAATACAACAACAACAACAACTAAAATTGGTCAAGTTATAAGAAAGCGATATCAAAATAAAGATTTATTTATTTTCGACATATGGCTTACTTCACAAAGTTCATGCATGAGAAGTCCATACGAAAAAAAAGAGTAAAAGGTAGGAAAATATAAAAATATATTCTTTCTAACGGTATTAATCTTTGCATTTCAAAATGTTGCAGAAAGTCCTATCATTCGTATCAACGAATGAAATCTAGTTAGGACTTTCTGCCTACAGGCAGAAAGTCATATTGGGTTTGTACTGTTTTTTTATTATTAGGACTTTCTGCCCTTTCGGCAGAAAGTCATATTGGGTTTGTTATGTTTTTTATTAGGACTTTCTGCCTACAGGCAGAAAGTCATATTGGGTTTGTACTGTTTTTTTTTATTAGGGCTTTCTGCTTTTCCCCAGAAAGACCTATTGGGTTTGTTCTGTCTTTTATTATTATTATTTATTCTTTTTTTCCAACCTTTTCATGTTGTTATTTCATTAAGTTGCTGAAGGTCTAGGACAAAGAAATTCTATCAACAGACACCTGAAGCAATGGCATTTTGGAATATGTTATTTTTATCTTCACATGACTTCACATGACGTCAGAACTAAAAATAGCTACCAAAGATTGTACCCCGCTGTACAGCCGTCATTTTATGGACGGATGTCATGGAATTTTCACAAAGTTATATATTAAGACCTCATTGTGCAGGATTATATAGGTTTGCCAAGATTCAAAAATAACTAAGGTTCTATGTCGAATCCAAGATTCGAACCAAGGACGTCAAATTTCAAATCCGTATAAAATCGATTCTAGATGAGATAGAAAGTGATATTTGACGAGATTATTTCTCTCTGTGTTTCCATTGCATTTTGTAAAGATGAACGTCATATGACGTCATATGACGTCATCAAGTTGTAGATAATTTCCGATTTCTTGATGTCAATTTACTCATGTTGCAAAGCTTCATAGACAATGAAAATTAAATGTCCTATGTAGGTAATCATGAACATTTAGATTCAATGTTTAAATTTCATATGACGTCACACGACGTCAGAACAAAAATAGCAAACCAAAGTTTTACGCGCTGTACAGCCGTCATTTATGGACAGATTGGCATGGAATTTTCACAGAAGTTATATATTACGATCTCATTGTGCAGGATTATATAGGTTTGCCAAGATTCGAAAGAACAAAGGTTCTATGGCGAATCCAAGTTCGAACCAAGGACATCAAATTTCAAATACGTAAAAAAATCGTTTCTAGATGAGATAGAAAGTTGATATTTGGCGAGCTTATACGTCTCTGTGTTTCCTTTGCATTTTTAAAGATGAACTTCATATGACATCATATGATGTCATCAAATTGTAGAAATTTCCGATTCCTGAATGTCAATTTACTCATGTTGCAAAGGTTCATAGACAATGAAAATTTAATGTCATATGTAGGTAATCATGAACATTAAGATTTAATGATTAAAATTTTCATATGACGTCACATGACTCAAAACTTAAAAAAGCTACCAAAGTTCATCCGCGCTGTACAGCCGTCATTTATGGACGGATTGGCATGGAATTTTCACAGAAGTTATATATTACGACTTCATTGTGCAGGAATATATAGGTTTGCCAAAATTCGAAAAACACCAGGTTTGTCATGGTTTTGCAGTGCAGAAACCCCTATCTTTTGTTCAAAACAAAAGAAGTCTAGTTATTCTTCTTCTTATTCTTTTTTCTTCCTCTTATATTTGTGTTAATTTCGAGGTGTTGCCATTGACTCAGAACAATGAAAATTTTATGGCATATATTTCAAAACCATGAGCTTTCGGATGCAATGAATTTTTATATTCATACGACGTCATATGACGTCAGATTTGACGTCAGGTGAAAAAGTTTGTACGCGGTCTACAGCCATTATTTCTGGACCGATTTTCATCAAAATTTCACAGATTGTGTATGTTAGGCTCTAGTTGTGCATCCCGGTGTCCGTTTTTCAAAATTCGAAAAGTCCATGGTTCTATAGCGAATCCAAGATTCGAACCAAGGTCGTAAATTTGAAAAAGCTTATAAAATCTGTCCTATTTAAGATAGAAAGTTGATATTTAGTCAGTATATAGGTATCTAGAAGTTTTAAACATTTTGTGAAAATAAATGTCATATGACGTCACGTGACGTCATTATATGATAATGTATTTCCAATATTAACAAGAATATTTCTATATGTTGAAATTGTCGAAGGGCAATGAAAATTTAATGACACATGCTTCAAAGGCTGAAATTTTGATTTCTATGATTTTCATATGCCTATGACGTCATATGACGTCACACTTGAAATATGCAACAAAAGTTTGTACGCGGTCTACAGCCATTGTTTATGAACCGATTTTCATCAAATTTTCACAGAATGTGTATATTAAGTTCTAGTTGTGCATCCCGGTGTCCGTTTTTCAAAATTCGAAAAGTCCATGGTTCTATAGCGAATTCAAGATTCGAACCAAGGTCGTAAATTTTTATCTACAGCCATTGTTTATTATTCGTTTCAGTATATAGGTCTCTGGAAGTCTTAAACATTTGTGAAAATAAACGTCACATGACGTCACTTGACGTCATTATATGATAATGAATTTCTAATATTAATAAGAGTATTTCTATATGTTGAAATTGCCGAAGGGCAATGAAAATTTAATGACAAAAGATTCAGACGCTGAAATTTCGATTTCAATAATTTTCAGAATCCTAAGACGTCATATGACGTCACATTTGAAATTGACTACGAAAGTTTGTACACGGTCCAGAGCCATTATTAATGGGCCGACTTTTATCAAATTTTCACAGATTGTGTATATTACGTTCTTATTGTGTTTACCGGTGTCCGTTTTTCAAAATTCTAAAATTCCAAGCATCTATGGCGGATCCAAGATTCGAACCAAGGACGTCAATATTTAAATGCTTATAAAAACTGTCCTATTTGAGATAGAAAGTTGAAATTTTGTCAGTTAGTAGGTCTCTGGGTGTCTAATAATTATGTGAAAATAAACGTCATATGACGTCACGTGACGTCATTTTTTATTATTATTATTCTTTTCTTCTTCCTAACTAAACGCTTATTTTAATATGTTGCAATAGTCCTAGGACCATGAAATTTTTATGGGTTATGAGTCACGTGAGGAAATTTTGATTTCAATGATTATCAGCAGCCTATGGGGTCACATGACGTCACAGCTAAAAATAGTGAAAAAATGGTGTTTGCGCTCTACAGCCGTCATTTATAGTCGGATTTTCTTCAAATTTTCACAGATGGTACATCTTGAAACTAAGGTGTGCATATCCTGTCAGCTAACCGAAATTCCGAAAGACCGAATTTCTGTGGCTGAAATAAGATTCGAACATAGGACGAAAATTTCATTTTAGGATTAAAGAGCTTCAGGACGAGATAGAAAGTTGAAACTTACACAGTTTGCAGTTCTGCAGAATTTCTACATATATTTTGATTCCTGACGTCATATGACGTCATAAGCATACTTCTTAATTTTCATTTTAGGGCAATGATTTCGACATGATGCCAGTTGTTCAGAATAATGAAAATTTCAGAGTTAGACAGTAAAGTATGCGCTTTTGAACAAAAGCATCGTCAGCACCCTATGTCGTCATATGACGTCACAGCTAAAAATAGTGAAAAATGGTGTTCTCGCTCTACAGCCGTCATTTATGGTCGGATTGTCTTCAAATTTTCGCAGATGGTACATCTTGAAACTAAGGTGTGCATATCCTGTCAGCTAACCGAAATTCCGAAAGACCGAAGTTCTGTGGCTGAAATAAGATTCGAACATAGGATCGAAAATTTTCATTTTAGGATTAAAGAGCTCAGGATGAGATAAAAAGTTGAAACTTACACAGTTTGCAGTTCTGCAGAATTTCTACATATATTTTTGAGTCTTTGACGTCATATGACGTTATGTGACGTCTAAGCATACTTTTTAAATTTTTATTTTAGGGCAATGATTTCGACATGATGCCAGTTGTTCGGGATAATGAATATTTCAGAGTTATGACAGAAAAAGTATGCGCTTTTAAACAAAAGCATCTTCAGCACCCTATGACATCATATGACGTCGGGAGCTAAAAAATAGTGAAAAAATGGTGTTCACGCTCTACAGCCGCCATTTATGGTCGGTTTGTTTCAAATTTTCACAGATGGTACATCTTGAAACTAAGGTGTTCATTCCTGTCAGCTAACCGAAATTCCCGAAAGACCGAATTTCTGTGGCTGAAATAAAATTCGAACATTAGGACCGAAATTTCATTTAGGATTAAAGAGCTTCAGGATGAGATAGAAAATTGAAACTCAAACAGTTTGCAGATCTGCAGAATTTCTAATATATTTTGAGTCGTGACGTCAAATGTCAACATGTGACGTCTAAGCATACTTCTTAATTTTTATTTTAGGGCAATGATTTCGACATGATGCCAGTTGTTCAGAAGAATGAAAATTTCAGAGTTATGACAGTAAAGTATGCGCTTTTGAACAAAAGCATCTTCAGCACCTTATGTCGTCATATGACGTCACAGCTAAAAATAGTGAAAAATGGTGTTCTCGCTCTACAGCCGTCATTTATGGTCGGATTGTCTTCAAATTTTCGCAGATGGTACATCTTGAAACTAAGGTGTGCATATCCTGTCAGCTAACCGAAATTCCGAAAGACCGAAGTTCTGTGGCTGAAATGAGATTCGAACATAGGATCGAAAATTTCATTTTAGGATTAAAGAGCTTCAGGATGAGATAGAAAGTTGAAACTTACACAGTTTGCAGTTCTGCAGAATTTTTCTACATATATTTTGAGTCGTGACGTCATATGACGTTATGTGACGTCATAAGCATACTTCTTAATTTTTATTTTAGGGCAATGATTTCGACATGATGCCAGTTGTTCAGAATAATGAATATTTCAGAGTTATGACAGTAAAGTATGCGCTTTTAAACAAAAGCATTTTCAGCACCCTATGACATCATATGACGTCAGAGCTAAAAATAGTGAAAAATGGTGTTCACGCTCTACAGCCGCCATTTATGGTCGGATTGTCTTCAAATTTTCACAGATGGTACATCTTGAAACTAAGGTGTTCATATCCTGTCAGCTAACCGAAATTCCGAAAGACCGAATTTCTGTGGCTGAAATAAAATTCGAACATAGGACCGAAAATTTATTTTAGGATTAAAGAGCTTCAGGATGAGATAAAAAATTGAAACTCACACAGTTTGCAGTTCTGCAGAATTTCTACATATATTTTGAGTCGTGACGTCATATGACGTTATGTGACGTCATAAGCATACTTCTTAATTTTTATTTTAGGGCAATGATTTCGACATGATGCCAGTTGTTCAGAATAATGAATATTTCAGAGTTATGACAGTAAAGTATGCGCTTTTAAACAAAAGCATCTTCAGCACCCTATGACTCATATGACGTCAGAGCTAAAAAATAGTGAAAAATGGTGTTCACGCTCTACAGCCGCATTTATGGTCGGATTGTCTTCAAACTTTCACAGATGTTACATCTTGAAACTAAGGTGTTCATATCCTGTCAGCTAACCGAAATTCCGAAAGACCGAATTTCTGTGGCTGAAATAAAATTCGAACATAGGACCGAAAATTTCATTTTAGGATTAAAGAGCTTCAGGATGAGATAGAAAATTGAAACTCACACAGTTTGCAGTTCTGCAGAATTTCTACATATATTTTGAGTCGTGACGTCAAATGTCAACATGTGACGTCATAAGCATACTTCTTAATTTTCATTTTAGGGCAATGATTTCGACATGATGCCAGTTTTTCAGAATAATGAAGATTTAGAGTTATGACAGTAAAGTATGCGCTTTTGAACAAAAGCATCTTCAGCACCCTATGACGTCATGTGACGTCAGAGCTAAAAATATTGAACAATGGTGTTCGCTCTCTACTGCCGCCATTTATGGTTGGATTTCTTCTAATTTTCACAGATGTTACACCTTGAAACTAAGGTGTACATATCCTGCCAGCTTACCGAAATTCCGAAAAACTGAAGTTCTGTGGCTGAAGTAAATTCGAACATAGGACCAAAAAGTTCATTTTAGTATTGAAGAGCTTCAGGATGAGATAGAAAGTTGAAACTTACAAAGTTTGCAGTTCTCCAGAATTCCTACATATATATTGAGTCGTGACGTCAGAGGACGTCATAAGCATACCACTTATTTTTAATTTGGGGCAATGATTACGACATGATGCCAATTGTTCAGAATAATGAAAATTTCAGAGTTATTGCAGTAAAGTATGCGCTTTTGAGCAACAGCAATTTCAGCACCCTATGACGTCACATGACGTAAGAGCTAAAAATAGTGGAAAAATGGTGTTCGCGCTCTACAGCCGCCATTTATGATCAGATTTTTCTTCAAATTTTTACAGATGGTACATCTTGAAACTAAGGTGTGAATATTTTGTCAGCTAACCTTAATTCCGAAAAACCGAAGTATTGTGGCTGAAGTAAGATTCGGACATAGGACCAAAAATTTCATTTTAGGGCTAAAGAACTTCGGGATGAGATAGAAAGTTGAAACTTACAAAGATTGCAGTTCTGCAGAATTTCTACATATATTTTGAGTCGTGACGTCATATGACGTCATGTGACATCATAAGCATACTTCTTAATTTTCATTTTAGGGCAATGATTTCGACATGATGCCAGTTGTTCAGAATAATGAAAATTTCAGAGTTATGACAGTAAAGTATGCGCTTTTGAACAAAAGCATCTTCAGGACCCTATGACGTCAGGTGACGTCAGAGCTAAAAATAGTGAAAAATGGTGTTCACGCTCTAAAACGGCCATTTATGGTCGGATTTTCTTCAACTTTTCACAGACGGTACATCTTGAAACTAAGGTGTACCTATCCTGTCAGCTAACCGAAATTCTGAAAGACCGAAGTTCTGTGGCTTAAATAAGATTCGAACATAGGACCGAAAATTTCATTTTAGGATTTAAGGAGCTTCAGGATGAGATAGAAAGTTGAAACTTACACAGTTTGTAGATCTGCAGAATTTCTTAAAATATTTTGAGTCCTGATGGCATTTGACGTCATGTGACGTCAAAAGCATACTTATAATAAGGATTTTCTTCAATATTTGAAGATGGTGTATGTCAGAAAAGTAAATAGTTAGCAGAAACGTCAAAAGCATACTTATAATAAGGTATTTTATTTCAAACCATGAGGTTTCGGATGCCATGAATTTTATATTCATATGACGTCATGTAACGTCAGATTTGACGTCAGGTAAAAAAGGTTGTACGCGGTCTACAGCCATTATTTGTGAACCGATTTTCATCAAAATTTTACAGAATGTGTATGTTAGGCTCTAGTTGTGCCTTTCGGTGTCGGTATTTCCAAATTCGAAAAGACAAATGTTTTATGGCGAATCCAATATTCGAATTAATGACGTCAAATTTCAAATGCGTATAAAATCGCTTCCAGAAGAGCTAGAAAGCTGATATTTGAACTGATATTGCCTCTATGTCTTCTTCACATTATAAAAAGATGAACGCCATATGACGTCACATGACGTCATAATGCTAATAAAACTTTCGTATTAAATCGTAACGGTTTTTAAGCCCTGTAGGCTTTTTTTTTGTATGATTTGCTTGAAATTTTGTCTGAAGATGCAGTTTTAGATTCTATATAGCCATGTTATTTCCGTTTCCGGAAAATCCCAAAGGTCAAGGTCATATATCAATTATCGGGTTTTTCTTCGGCCTTAAATATCTCAAAAACGGTAAATATTCTATCGAGACACTATGCGTATAATTTATAGTGCTTAGAAAGACCTTTCAGATGATATTTAGTTTTTGATGATCGGGGTTGAATCGGTTGAGTTATGGGGGAGAAATGAAAATTTGGTAACCCCCAGTCTGTTTCACTGTTTATATCTCGAAAACCTTTTACTTTTGAAAATATGATGATGAATATTATTTGTAGAGCATTGTTTGGCCGTTCTTTTGATGCTTAAATGTTAATGATTGACCTAAGATTCATGGAGTAATGGGGAAAAACGAAATTCGTGCATATAGCTTTGGTGATTTTTTCATTTTTCAAGAGGTTTAAGAGCTTGTATCTCAAAAAATATTAAAAATATTCCTATATATATATAAAGCGTGTGAAATGTAGAGAATTTCTAGACGATTATTTTGGTACCTAAAGTTTTGAAATTGACCCAAGTATAAGGGAGGTACATCAAAAATAAGAGTTTAAACATGTAGAATTTCAGCGATTTTGCCGTTATGTAAGAGTTTCACGGCTTATATCTTAAGACTCATAATTAATAAGTCAAAACATTAAGCGAATGGTATGTAGAGAATTTTAAGACGATAATTTTGGTACCTAAAGTTTTGAAATTGATCAAAGTATAAGGAAGTTACATAAAAAATAAGAATTTAAACATGTAGAATTTCAGCGATTTTGCCGTCATGTCAGAGTTTTACGGCTTATATCTTAAGAATCATTAGAAATAAGTGCTTACATTAAGCAAGTGAGATGTAGAGAATTTTAAGACGATTATTTTGGCACCTAGAGTTTTGAAATTGATAAAAAAATAAGGAAGTTACATAAAAAATACCAATTTAAAGCCAATTGTAAGAATTTTCATAAAATATCCTACTTTCGCTTTCACCTTATTTGAAGCATTTTCGGAAAATGTAAGTTTATAGATATGTATTGTCATAGAAATTAAAAAAAAAACAAACTTTTTACATATATCATATTGATATTACTAGCTAAACAAGTGTACCGTTCCCGGTGGCCGAGTGGTTAGAGCGTCCGCCTCGGGAGCGGGAGGTCGTGGATTCGATACCAAAGTCGTAAAAAATGGTACTGTTATAGCTCCCTTGCTTGACGCTCAGCATATAAGGGTAGTTGCAGGACTGGTTGGCTCGGTATCAGGATAATGTGATGGGTGTGGTATCATGCCACATGTCGCCACGGTGTGATACTGCAGTGTGGCAGCACTATAACTGCATTAAATAGACATCGTCTCCAAATGACTGAAATACTGTCGGTGGGACGTTAAACCCAACAAACAAACAAACTAAACAAGTGTTGACAATGATTTAATGTTTTGTCAAATCATTTTATTTACGTTACTTATACATATTAGTTGCAGCATTGCGTTACCCATAATCCTTTGAGCGTTTTGACACATGTCATTTACACCGTTGTTGAAACATTGCAATTTCCCGACTTTATTGTTGCATCAATCGATAAATGTTGTATAAGCTACATTCCAAATTTATGATAAATGATAAGCTATGTGAAAATATATGTTATAGTACAATGTAATTTAATTGCCAGCTTGAGATACCATGAGCGTGTATAAGTGTAGACATTTGAAACAAAATGATTAACACATGTCATCCGTTCAAGACGCTGCAAGCTAATTTGTCCGTTAGCTAAAAGCGCAAAATGAAGTAACTTTGTGTAATACAGTCGTCTCGATCGTATATACAAGCGTTATTGGAATTTAACTCACGAGGCTACACGCGTCGACGATTCTGGTAGCATTTACACGGTGCATAACCATATCGGCAGGCTCTCTGCGGAAATCGCTATATCAGCAGGCTCTATGCGTTCGCACCGGTCATTCTCTGCCATAAAAACTTGCAAACCTGGACGGAAGGAAAAGAAACAGACCAATGGTCACTTTTCAAATGTGAAATGCTCAATATTAAGTATTGCACGGAATATTAGAGTATCTTAGCTATGTATATAATTGAAAAGTTTACACGCATATACATAGCTAAAATACTCTAATATTCCGTGCAATACTTAATACTGAGCAACTTTATATTTTTCAATGTTAGCAGAAAGTCCTATCATTCGTATCAACGAATGAAATCTAGTTCTTCTTCTTCTTATTCTTTTTTTCTTCCTCTTATATTTGTGTTAATTTCGAGGTGTTGCCATTGACTCAGAACAATGAAAATTTTATGGCATATATTTCAAACCATGAGCTTTCGGATGGAATGAATTTTAAATTCATACGACGTCATATAACGTCAGATTTGACGTCAGGTGAAAAAGTTTGTACGCGGTCTACAGTCATTATTTCTGGACCGATTTTCATCAAAATTTCACAGAATGTGTATGTTAGGCTCTAGTTGTGCATCCCTGTGTCCGTTTTTCAAAATTCGAAAAGTCCATGGTTCTATAGCGAATCCAAGATTCGAACCAAGGTCGTAAATGTTTAAATGCTTATAAAATCTGTCCTATTTCAGATAGAAAATTGATATTTAGTCAGTATATAGGTCTCTAGAAGTTTTAAATATTATTTGAAAATAAATGTCATATGACGTTACGTGACGTCATTATATGATAATGTATTTCTAATATTTACAAGAATATTTCTATATGTTGAAATTGTCGAAGGGCAATGAAAATTTAATGACACATGCTTCAATCACTGAAATTTTGATTTCTATGATTTTCATATCTCTATAACGTCATATGACGTCACATGTGAAATAAGCTACAAAAGATTGTACGCGGTCCAGAGCCATTATTGGTGAACCGATTTTCATCAAATTTTCACAGAATGTGTATATTAAGTTCTAGTTGTGCATCCCGGTGTCCGTTTCTCAAAATTCGAAATTGCCAAGGTTCTATAGCGAATCCAAGAATCGAACCAAGGTCGTAAATTTTCAAATGCTTATAAAATCAGTCCTATTTGAGATAGAAAGTCGATATTTGGGAAATTCATCATTTCCAAATTCTAAATTTGCATCATATGACGTCACGTGACGTCATTATATGAAAATATATTACTAACATTAACAAGATTATTTCTATATGTTGAAATGGTCGAAGAGCAATAAAAATTTAATGGCATATGTTTCACACGATATAATTTCTATTTCAATAATTTTTATAGGCATATGACGTCATATGACGTCACACTTGACATATTCTACAAAATTTTGTACGCGGTCTACAGCCATTACTTATGAACCGATGTTCATCAAATTTTCACAGAATGTGTATATTAAGTTCTCGTTGTGCATCCCGCTATCCGTTTTTCAAAATTCTAAAAGACCATGGTTCTACGGATAATCCAAGATTCGAACCGAGGTCGTTAATTTCCAAATGCTTATAAAATCGGTCCAATATGAGATATAAAGTTGATATTTGAACATTATGTAGGTTTATGGATGACTGAACTGAACGATTTTGTGAAAATGAACGTCATGTGACGTCAGATGACGTCATTACATGAAAATCTATTTCTAATGTTTACAAGAAAATTTCTATATGTTAAAATGGTCCATGGAAATGGAAATTATATGACATTTTGCTTCAAACGTTGATATTTTTTATTCTACAGTTTTCATATGCCTATGACGTCATATGACGTTACACTTGCCATATGCTACAAAAGTTTGTACGCGGTCTACAGCCATTGTTTATGAAACGATTTTCATAAAAATTTCACAGAAAGTGTATATTAGGTTATAGTTGAGCATCCCGGTGTCCGTTCTTCCAAATTCAAAAAATGCAAAGGTTTTATGGCGGATCCAATATTCGAACTATTGACGTCAAATTTTAAATACGTATAAAATCGTTCCCACATGAGTTAGAAATCTAATATTTGGAAAGTAAATAAGTCTCCAAGAGTGCTTTACATTCTATGAAGATGAACGTCATTTGACGTCATATGACGTCATAAGGTCAAAAATTATTTCTGATATATACGAGTAAATTTAATATGTTGTTAACTTCCCAGGACCATGAAATCTTATGGTATATACTTTAGAAATGCTTTATAATGCAATGTAATTCATATTAATTTGACGTTATATAACATCAGATTTGACGTCAGGACAAAAAGGTTTTACGCGGTGTACAGCCATTATTTTTGGACCAATTTTCAGCAGATTTCAAAGAATGTATATGTAACGCTCTAGTTGTGTATCCCGGGTCCTGTTTTACAAATTCGAAAAGACGAAAAGGCAATGGTTCTATGGCGAATCCAAGTTTCGAAACATTGACGTCAAATTTCAAAAACATATAAAATCGCTTCGAGATGATTTGGAAAGTTGATATTTGGACTGAATATTAGTCTTTAAGACTTATTTATATTCTGTGAGGATTAACGTTATTTGAAGTCATAAGGTCAAAAAGAATGTTAATATATCTACGCGTTAATTTCTATATGTTGCAAAGTTGCAAGGAGCATGAAAAAATTACTTGATATATTTAAGATACTTAATATTTCATTTCATTGATTTTCTTATGCCTATGATGTCATGTGACATCAAACTTGACGTTGTCTACACACTCTTGTACGCGGTCTACAGCCATTATTACAGGATGGAATTCGAATTGTAAGCGTTTTAAATAAATTTGATTTGTAATATAGATTATAAAAATAGTCCAAGTTAAATAAATCGATATAAAAAAAATGATTTTCAGTTACTTTTGCCATTTCCTCCAAGTTAAACAGTTTATTTTTCAAAGTTCATTTAAGTTATGGCCATACAAAAGCAAGTTAAAGGCTGCAATTTCATATCCTCTTACTTTTTTTGCTTTTAAGTATAAAAGATAATTTTATTTTGAGTGCAGCAATTTTTTTCTTCATATGATGTCACGTGACCTCAGGGTTGAAAAAAGCTACCAAAGCTTGTACGCGCTCTACAGCCGTCATTTCTTGACCAGTTGACTTGATTTTTTCACAGAATGTATGGATTGCGACTTAGTTGTGCAGGATTATATACATTTTGCAACATTCAAAAAGACCAAGGATCTATGGATGAACCAAGTTTCGAACTTTGGACCTGAAAATTTATTTAAGTATTACAAAGCTTTCAGATAAGCTAGAAACTTAAAATTAGGACAGAAATGTGTCTTAACAATTTCTTACAGCTCTGAAAAGACTGACGTCGTATAACGTAAACTGACGTCATGACGCGTTAACAAACTTTTAATCTAAAATGTAGGGTTTTTAGCCCTACATGCCTTAACTTTTGACCGATTTGCATTACATTTCCACTGAATCTGCAACGTAGCATCTCATTTACCTTATCTATGACTCATTTCCGGAAATCGTTAAGGTCAAGGTCATATGTCAGTTATTGGTGTTTTTATTCGGCAAGGTGTATCTCAAAAACGAAATAAAATCTACATGGACACTGTGTGTAAAATCTGTAGTGATTTGAAAGACCTTTCATGTGATATTTAGTTTTTGAAGATCGTGGATGAAATGGTTGAGTTATGGCAGATAGGCGAAAAGTGTACTTTTAACGAAATTGAAACGCTGTAGATTCATGAATTTTGAGTCAATTATTATGATTTTTTTCAGGATAAGTGATTCCGTCAAGAAACATGGCAGATATGTTTTTCGGATGAGGGCTTGTATACGAAAATCTAGCAGTTTGAAGTAAGAAATGAAGGCGGTTATTTGGTTGGTTACGGACGTTCCTACGCAGGAAAGAATGCCCGTGTTGAAAGGTGAATTGCGATGCGTATAAATTTGAGAGAATGAGGTGCATTCTACGATACAATGGTGTACACCTGGACCGATAAGCATATTGCCTTTGTTATTACGGCTTTCTTTAAACCTTTTATTAGGGCTTTCTGTCTCAAGCAAAAAGACCTATTGGGTTTGTTGTTTTTTCTTCTTCTTATTATTATACTTTTTTCTTCCTTTTGAGGTTCAAATTAAAACAGGTTACCGATAAGGCAGCAGCATGATATTTAAACAGTATGCACAGAGACTTTGGTGCTTTTGTTTGCTGCAATTTTTTTTCTTTATGTGTAGGAAGTTTGTGTTTGGGGTTGTAATGCAAAATAATGATTTGGTCCGCGATACATAGCTTTTATGTAACATTTTTTTATTAGTGGGGTGTATTTATATTATGACTGCACTAAATCTTATACACATATAACCAATCTATCAATTCACATGTATGTAACTCAGTCGTTCCGTATCGACGTTGTACACGTAAGGATTCGAAACTGTTTATACCCTGACATTTATATATAAAATAAATGCTTTTGGAGGAAGTTATTTCTGGGAGAATCATATAAGGCCCCATTTTGTATTGTGTTGTAACTTTCCAGTTTGAATATTTCTCCTTGACATATTTTTCTCGGCGACGTTGACTCTTTTTTTGTACTATTTCACAAGTGAAATCTTTTGTGGCCCATATGACCGAGATTCGTACATTCTTTTCACATTCCTTTGACACGAGCAGTCACGATAACATGTAATTTGATAATATACAGCGAGGGTACGTTACTGTGTCAATGTATTCATATAGTGAAAACTTGATTGTAAATAATCTCCAGGGGTCTCTGGGGTGGAAACAAATACATACGGATAAAGATCCTGGTATTGGTGTTTCAAAACAAATCATGAAATAAATACACACGTATGCAAGGACATATATTTCAAAATGGCAGAATGTATGTACATTGTATTTACACCAAAGGATGTCAGTAAGATAGATGATAGATGTTGTAAGACACTGATAGGTCATCATCGTTCCGTTAAATGACTAAATAGTAATATTGGAAATCATGTATTCTTTAGTGCATTGATGGTACAAAAATGAATTTATTGTTATATTTAGGTAAGCTTCGTTGTTAAATATAGAAGCAACAACAATACAACCATTAAACACCACATAGAACAATACAATTCGTTTATTTATTCATTCATTTTTTTTACATTTTACAGATGAACTAAATTTCAAGATTGTGTTGTTATCACGAGCCAGTAAAATGTTACCCTAAGATATATAACTTGAAATGGACAGGAAGTTTACATGAGCATGCAATATGTTTGGGTAATATTGACATTACAATACCAAAGTAGTTCAACCTCCCTTTGGGCAGAGAAACATTGACACACATTGAAAAGTACCCTGACGCGTAAAAATATTTATGTTATATGAGAGTTTTGTTTTGCAAGCGTCTGCATAAAAATTACGCCATGTCATGGTAATGTTTATAAATAAAAGAATGGATTTCTGAAATATCACTAAACCTTTACAAGTATAATCATTCCAGTAATATGAGATTTTTGTTTTGCAAACGTACACCAAACGCTAGGTCAAAGTATTGTCTGACGATAGCTAGTGTTATCACTAAAGGTAACTAAAACCCCCGATTCTCACCTTGTCTTTGTTATATCTGACCATGAAAGAAGAGGGCCATGGTTGCCTTAGAGTATCATTAGCCCAATTAAAACAATTCAGGTCATTTGATTTTACCTTGTAAGCTTCAGCAGCTTTGATTTAAATTCCATATATGTACATAATTCTAAAGAATACTAGTCAATCATTATTCTGCAGACCGAATTTTCAAGGAATCAACTTTATTTTAGCAATGTAAGTAGAACAAATTTGTGCCCAATGAAATTAAATTCTGACTATTTGTTTGATAAAAGAATTTGAAATTTTTCCAAGGTTTTGTATAGAGTATAAAAGGAAATGGGTCGAGCCCATTTTTCAAGTTATTAATTGTATTTCTTATATTTTGTTAGAGCACTAAGAGGTGACCGTTTCTGTCAAATGATATAAAATTCCTTGAGGAAGAATTTAGAATTTTTTATATAGAGTATATGAGGAGATATGTCTTTTTTTATTTTAGAGGAGAAACACTTTTAAGTTAATAAGATAAAATTATGTTGGTTGCCATGGCAACAAGAGTTCTAAAATGGATCAAATTCATTTAACATCTTTAGTGAAAGGCCTACCAAGGATCATTCATGCTAAGTTTCTTCAATTTCTACCCTGTGGTTTCAGAGGACATATCATAAAGTAAACTGATGACGACGCATAACGATGGACGCAAGGTGACCACAAAAGCTAACCTTGAGCATGCTGTGCCCTGGTGAGCTACGAAAGGTTATAGTGCTTCATATGACCTGATATACAATTGAAATGATGATAACGTGTCATGAAACTAATACATTTAAAGCCAAATGATGCGGGTACGTAATCAAGGAATTATGAATATAAATGATATTTGCAAAGAACAACAGGAGTTGTCCGTAAGACAGCGCACTAAGACTTTTTCAAAGCTTATTATTGACGCTTTACTTTAATCAAAATGTTTAAGTTTAAAAGGGGTCATAACTTACTAAATTAAAATCACTTAATCTCATTACAGGCGGATCTTCTTCAATTTTTCAAAGAATGTATATATCGGGATTTTGTTTGGCATTTTTCCTTTTATTGTCCGAAATTAGAAACTTTCAAGGGAATGTGGTCAAACTAAATTTCGAGCCCTACCCTCTGATGACTCTACATATATTTGAGTGAAGTAAAATTTCAAAATATGCTAGACACATGACACCATGCATAATCGGACGATGACATAGAACATGTAAAATGATTATTCAGCTGATCTCGTTTAAACTGATTTACAACGCAGAAAGCCCTATCGTTTGTTCGGGACAAACGAAATCTAGTTTTCTATTGTGTTCTTTAGTGTTTTATTCCCTTTATTTCTCAAAATATATTCTTTGATATCTTTAGTATCTAACATTGTTTTAGGTAATTTTTAATCAATGAATGGAATTTTAAGTAGTCATTTTTATCTATGTTAAAAAATATTTTGAAATTGTTCAAAGGAGTAAATATGATTAGTTCAAGATCTATTTAAATTTATCGACAAACAATATTCCTTTGCCAAAGCAATTTTTGTAGAAAATCGTTTTGTTATTAACTCTTATGTTTGACTATTCCATAATTATATTTCTTCTATTTTCATCCTTTCATAACACTGTTTCACATGATTTCCAGACCGAGAATATCTCTTAAAAAGTATTTTCCCTTACAAATTCTATTTATGTCATTGTTATTTTACGTTACATTCAATATTAATTTGCCACCATGTTTTTGAGTACGCTTTCTAAAATAATTTTCATTGTCCTTTATTTTCTTCATTTATATTCTCTTTACCCAACATGATTTAATGGGAATTTAAAAAAATCTTAGTTTGTTTTAAATTTTTAAACCCCCATTTTGTTTGCAAATATATATATTCTTTTAATTTTATCCGGTTTTTTTTTGTATAAAATTGAAGACATTTTTTTAATTTTGAATAGTTTTTTCTTTGGGGGATTAGGGAAAACAGTAAAAGGGTAATTTTAGTTTTGGAAGTGCGAAATTTTGATTTCATAATTTTACCCAGTAAGTGATTTTCTATGCTGCCTTGCTTTAAACAAAATAAATTTCGATTTTTTTTTTTTTATTGTACAGAATTTTTAGATTTTCATTAAAAAAGGACAAACCAATGTTTTTGCAGAAAAAGATGTTAAAAATTTATTTTTTTATTTTACAATATTCAATTTTTTTTTTTTTTTTGATCGATTTTAATAGGCCCCTCGAATTGTTAAATTTTGACCGAAAATATCCAAAGTTTGTTAAACATGGTTTGGTATTTTTGGGGAGAATTCCCCGACAATTATGAAATAAATATTTAAAAATATTTTAAAAAAAAAACCTAGACGTTTTTTCGGCAAAAAATTAAAAAAAAAATTGATGATCGAATATAATGTCCGGGAACTGGCGATTTTGAAGTATTTTAAAGAAGTTTGGTATTTTTTTGGGGAAACAATTACAAATTATGAATTTTTCCCTTTTTAAAAAAATGAAAAAAAACCCCAGCTACTTTTTTTTTCGTCAAAAAAGTAGAAAAATATTGAAGTAATAAAATGTACGGAGCGGGAAAAACTTTTTAAAGTATTAAATGAATTTTGGTATTTTTTTGGGGAATACCAAAAAATTTTTAGGACTTTCGTCAGGCAGAAAGCATAGGGGTTTGTACTTTTTTTTTTTTGGACTTTCTGCCTAAAGCAGAAAGTCCTTTGGGTTTGTTATTTTTTTATTTTGGGGACTTTCTCCCCTTTGGCAAAAGTCCTATTGGGTTTGTACTGTTTTTAGGATTTTTTCCCAAAAGCAGAAAGTCTTTTGGGTTTTTGTACTGTTTTCTTTTTTTTTTTTATTTTATTATTTTTTTTTTTTTCCCAATAAACGTTTTTTTTCTTTTTGAATCCCCCAGGCATGAAATTTTTAGCTTATTACCCCAGTCGGAAAAATTTTAATTTCATGATTTTCATATGTTAAGCTATGAGTCCATTTGAAATATGAAAAAAATTTTGTACGCGGTCAAGCCATTTTTGTGAACCTTTTTTCATAAATTTCCCAAGTTTGTGTTTTAATTTTTTGTGCCCCCCGGTGTCCTTTTTTTAAAATTCAAAAAAGTCCGGGTTTTATAGCGAACCAAGATTAAAACCAAGGTCGAAAATTTTTTAAATGCTTAAAAATCTGTCCTTTTAAGAAAGAAAGTTGTTTTTAAATCATATAGGTCTTAAATTTTTAAAAAATTTTTGGAACTTTTGTCTATGACGTCAGTGAGTCTTATGATAATGTTTTTCTAATATTAAAAAGAATATTTTTTGTTAAATTGTCGAAGGCAAAAATTTAAAGCACATGCTTCAAACGCTAAAATTTTTATTTCTATATTTTCATATTTGAGTTATGACTCACATGGAAAAATGCAAAAAATTTGTCCCGGGGTCCCCTTGTTTATGCCGTTTTCATAAATTTTTTCACAGAATGTGTATTTTAAATTTTTGTTGGACCCGGGGCCTTTTTTCAAAATTCAAAAGCCAAGGTTCTATAGCGTTTCCAAGTTCGAACCAAGGCAAAATTTTCAAATTTTTTAAAAAAGCGGCCCTTTTTTGAGTAGAAAGATATTTGGGGGTCAGTTATAGGTCTCTGGGAGTTTTTAAACATTTTGGAAAATAAAGTCATATGACCCGTGAATTTATGAAATGAATTTCTAATTTAACAAGATTTTTTCATTTAAATTTATAAAGGGGGAATGAAAAATTAATGCGCAGCTTCAAGCGTAATTCGATTTTAAAATTTAGAAGTAGAGTATATTAGTCAAATTTTAATTGACTAGAAAGTTTGTCAGGCCAGAGCCTTAAAGGGCCCCATTTCATCAAAATTTTTACAAAAATGTTTTAAGTTTTTGTGCATTCTTTTTCCTTTTTTAAAAAGCAAAAAACCGGTTTATGGATTCCAAGTTTAACCCCAAAGGTCGTAAATTTTAAATGTTTTAAAAAAGGTCCTTTTTGAGATAAAAAGTGAAATTTTGGGCGTTATATTCCCCAAAGTCTTAAAATTTTTTTTAAAATAAATGTCATTGCGTCACGGGAGTCATTATGATAATTTTTTTAATATTAAAAAGAGTATTTTTTTAAAATTAATTTTCAAGGGAATAAAATTTTGAAAATGATTAGACACTGAAATTTCGTTTCAATAATTTTCGAAGCCTATGAGTATAACGCACTTTGAAATTTATTAAAATTTGTCCTCCAAAATTTTTAATGGGCCCTTTTTAAATTTTTTCCCAAAAGGTATATTTCGTTTTATTTTGT
Organism: Solen grandis; assembly: GCA_021229015.1. NCBI lineage: Eukaryota > Metazoa > Mollusca > Bivalvia > Adapedonta > Solenidae > Solen > Solen grandis. Next base: position 43,226,667 of record CM037795.1, on the reverse strand, counting down.
TTCCCGGGGTCCGGGTTTTTTAAAAAGAAAAATCCAACACTAGGCGGATCCAAAATTCGAACCAAAGGGGTAATTTTAAATTTTAAAAACTGTTATTTGGATGAAAATTGAAATTTTTTTGTTAGTGGTTTTGGGGGGGTTTTAAAAAAAATTTTGTGAAAAAAACTCTTTGCGTCACTTGCGTATTTTTTTTTTATTTTTTCTTTTTTTTTCCCAACAAAACGCTTTTTTTATGTTGAATTCCCAGGAGATGAAATTTTTTGGGTTTTTTGTCACTGGGAAATTTTGTTTAAGTTGCAGCAGCTATGACGTCCATAAGTCACAGTAAAAAAAGTAAAAATAGTGTTCGGCTCACACCCCTCATTTATGGTGGTTTTTTTTTAAATTTTCACAAATGGTACATCTTGAAACTAAGGGTAATACCCCTTACTAACCGAAATTCCGAAAGCCCCAAGTTTGGGCTAAAAAAGATTCGAAAATAGGACCCAAATTTCATTTTGCTTTTAAAAAGGTTCGGATGAAATAAAAAAGTTAATTAAAAAGTTTGCAGTTTTCGAATTTTTAAAAATTTTTGAGTGTGCTTTAAAAGTCATGTGCGTCATAAAAATTTTTTCATTAAGGAATATTTTGCTGTGCAGTTGTTCAGAATAATAAAAATTTCAGAGTTTTGACGAAATGGATGCGCTTTTGAAAAAAAAGCTCTTCAGCCCCCTTTTGACGTTGAACGTCAGAGTTTAAATAGTGAAAAAAGGGTGGTTCCGCTCTACACCGCCATTTAGGTCGAAGTTTCTTAAAATTTTCACAGATGGTATATTTTAAAACTAAGATGTGTCTACCCTTTTCAGTAACCAAAAATTCCAAAAGGCCCAAAGTTCTGTGGCTTAAAAAAGATTCGAAATAGGACCAAAAAATTTCTTTTAGGATTAAAGGCTTAGGTAAAATAAAAAGTTGAAACTTAACAGTTTTGTAGTTCTGCAAAATTTTTTAAATATTTTTGAGTCGTGACGTTTGACGTCATCTGACGTCATAAGCAACATTTAAATTTTTAAATTTTGGGAATAATTTTGACATGATGCCAGTTTTTCAGAATAATGAAAATTTCAGATTTTATGACAGAAAATAGATGCGCTTTTGAAAAAAAGCTATCATCACCCTATGACGTTGTGACGTCAGAGTAAAAATAGTAAAAAATGGTGTTCCCTCTAACCCGCCATTTATGGTCGAATTTTTTAAAATTTCACAGATGGTATTTTTTTAAAACAAAGTTGTATATCCTTTAAAGAAAACCGAAATTCCGAAAGCCCGAATTTCTGGGGCTGAAATAAATTGAACATAGGCCCAAAAAATTTCATTTTGGTTAAAGAGCTTAAGAATGGATAGAAAGTTGAAACTTACACAGTTTGCATTTCTGCAGAATTTTAAAAATATTTTGAGTAGGGACGTCATAAGCATACTTCTTAATTTTTATTTTGGACAATGATTTCGAATGATCCCAGTTGTTCGTTAAGGAAAAATTTCGATTTAACAGTAAAGTATAATTTTGAGCAAAAACATTTTCAGCACCATATGACGTCATGTGACGTTAGAGCTAAAAATAGTAAAAAAATGGTGTTCACGCTCTACAGCCCCCCTTTAGGTCGGATTTTTTTAAAAATTTTCAAGTTTTACATCTTAAAAAACTAAGGTGTGCATATCCGTCACTAACCAAAAACCGGGAAAGACCGAAGTTTGGGGGCTGAAATGATTGAAATGGGACCGAAACATTTCATTTTGGATTTAAAGAGCTTGGTGAGATAAAAAGTTGAAACTTACACATTTTGCATTTCGGCAAAATTTTTTAAAATTATTTTGAGTCGTGACTAAAATGTCGTCATGTGACGCATAAGCATTTCTTAATTTTATATTAGGGCAATGATTTCGACATGATGTCAGTTTTTTCGGGAATAATAAAAAATTTCAGTTTTTATGCAGTAAAGTATGGCTTTTAAACAAAAGCATCTTCAGCACCCTATGCGCCCTGTGAGTCAGAGAAAAAAATATTGAAAATGGTTTTCGCGCTTACAGCCCCCGTTTAGGGTCGGATTTTTTTCAAATTTTTTCAAGTGGTACCCCTTGAAACTAAGGTGTGAAATTTTTCCTGCAGTAACCGAAATTCCAAAAAACCAAATTTCGGGCTGAAAAAGATCGAAATAGGACCAAAAAATTTCTTTTTAGGTTGAAGAGCTTCGGGGTGAGTAGAAAGTTAAAACTTACACAGTTTGCATTTTTCTGCAGATTTCTACAAATTTTTGGAATCGTGACGTATTGGACGTCTAAGATCCCATTTAAATTTTTAAAATTTGGGGCAATGATTTCGAATGATGCCAGTTGTTCAGAATAAAAAAATTTTCAGATTTTATTGCAGTAAAGTGGCCCCTTTTTGAGCAACAGCATTTTCAGCACCCTATGAGTACGTGCGTCAGAGCTAAAATAGTGAAAAATTGGTATGCGCTCTACACCCGCCATTTGTGATAGTTTTCTTCAAATTTTTACAGGGACATCTTGAAACTATGGTGGATTTTTGCAGAAACCCTTAATTCCAAAAAAAACCGAAGTTTGTGGCTGAACAAGATTCGAACATGGCCCTTTTTAAACTGAAATCAGTTTGCGTCAGCCCGACGTATAAACTCATTTTAGTCACAGACTAATACTAATTTTTTATCATTTGCCTAATTTGGAAAAAATGTCAATTGTTTGCTAAACATAAAATATCCCAAGGGGGTAAAATCTTACTAAAAACTTCTTTTTCCCTTTTGCTTTTTGCATTAACCACTTGCAAAAAGTCTTTTCATTCGTTTTCACAAAATGACATCTGTTTTTCTTCTTCTTATTTTTTTTTATTCTTTTTTTTTTCCTAAAAAACGCTTATTTTTCTATGTTGCCTACTCCTAGGACGATGAAGTTTTTTAAGACTTATTAGTCCGTTAGGAAATTTTGTTTCTATGTTTTTTATATCCCTTATGAGTCATATGAGTCACATTTAAAAATATGCTCCAAAAGTTTGTACGGGGTTTTACAGCCATTGTTTGTGAACCGATTTTCTTAAAAATTTTCCCAAAGTTGTGTTTTAAGTTCTGTTGTGCATCCCGGTGTCCTTTTTTCAAAATTCGAAAAGTCCTTGGTTATATAGCGAATCAAGATTCAAAACCAAGGTCGAAAATTTTTAAATGCTTATAAAACTGTCCTATTTTAAGATAGAAAGTTGTTTTTTAGTCAGTATATATGTCTCTAGAGTTTTAAAACTTTTTGAAATAAATGTCTTGACGTCCGTGCGTCATTTTTGATAATGTTTTTCTAATTTTACCAAAAATATTTTTTATGTTGAAATTGTCGAAGGGCAATGAAAATTTTAAATGACAAATGTTCAAACGCTAAAATTTTTTGATTTTTTTTGATTTTCTATCCCCTATGACGTCATATGACTTTACACTTTAAATATGCAAAAAAAGTTTGTAGCGGTCTACAGTATTGTTTATAAACCCGTTTTCATAAAATTTTTCACAAAATGTGTATATTAAGTTCTGTTGTGCATCCGGTGTCCCTTTTTCAAAATTCGAAAAGCCCAAAGGTTCTATGCGTTCCCAAGATTCAAACCCAAAGGTCGTCTTTTTTAAATGCTTAAAAAAATCGGTCCTATTTGAGATAGAAAAGTGTATTGGTCGATATAGGTCTCTAAGTGTCTTAAACTTTTTGTAAAAAATAAACGTATAGGGACGTAGTGACGTCTTTATATGATAATGTATTTCTAATTTTAAAAAAGAGTATTTCTATATTTTAAAATTTGTCGAAGGGCTATAAAAATTTAAGGAAAATTGATACAGACCTGGTATTTCGATTTCAATGTTTTTTAAAACCCTTTTGACGTATATAACGTCACATTTAAAATTGACTACAAAAAGTTTGTACACGGCCAGAGCCATTTTAAGGGGCCCCGATTTTCACAAATTTT
>CM037795.1:43172579-43222579 GCA_021229015.1 Solen grandis | reverse complement strand
CAGAAATTTCCTATGCTTTAATATTTTGAGCCAAATTACACAGGTTTTAAAATGCATGTTAGCTAATTCAGATACCACTGGAATGTGAAATAGTTATCTTTACAGGTACATGTATATTGACATACTATATAAATTCTTTGAGTGTGTTTTTTTAATCCCCGATTGAAAACTGTAACTGCAAATCAGTAAACTGTAATCAGTATGCATGCTACAAATGCGTGATATGCATACCTGTAACCTTCGTTCCATTAAAACCAAGTCCCCGGCCTTTAAATAGACTTTGCTCGGTATCGATAACAAAGAGTATAGTAAAAATGGCTGAGGGCACAAGTGGTAGTGAAGAATGTTTGACTGAAAATGATATTGATAAAATGACTCTGAAAAAGGCAATACAGCTTTGTGAGGAAAAACAAATATCCTTCGATGATGTTCAGGAAACGTATGAGATGAGGAGCTTACTGAAGGGACATTTGTTATGTAGCGAAACGCCAACACTTGATGAGGTATGTACAGGTATATTATTTACTATTCAAGTGCGTGCCTCGAATATATTGTGGATACTTAATTTTACTTTTTTTTAAAACAAGTTTATTTACATATGTAAATTTTCCAGAGGGGAAAAATTCAAACAACAAATTAAGTCTCATTTAGTCATAACAATATGGCGGCTATACACACATTTACCATGTAGAAGTTTCCTTGATAAAGGCAAATTTGCCGACATATTGGTATAGAGACACTTTATCGTTTAACAAGACTAAAGCTTTTCTTGATGAGGAATTGGTCTATCCCAATAAGATATTGTTTTTTTTTGTTTTTTGTTGTTTTTTTCTATATGTCTCAGTTATATTTGGATTTTATTTATGCTAAGAAGATTAGAGTTCTGGGTAGTAACTAAATCAAATTAGAGGCTACAGGTACTGTACACCAACAATAATGAAACTCTATTTAGTTGGAGCCAGATATACATTTTCAGTTCAATATTTTATTCCTTCTTATGAATAGAGCATTACAATTACATGTAGTGCAGTGGAAAATACAAATCACAGAAAATGAACAAGTGAAAATAACATGAATATATACACAGTTTTGATATACATACAATTTACAGTATATAATCCTTGGTAAGAGATTAATGTAATATAAGAGATTAATGTAATAGATAATATGGTTGAGAGACAAAAAATATAATAAACTAGTACATATATACATATTTACATAATACAACAAGCACAAACATGATTTCAGGTTCCTTATCTGGGTTGCCAGGCAATACTGACATCCACATACATATACGCATTATGTATACATGCATATCTAGAGCAATTTGCATATTTTTTTCATTTATGTAGTAATGGTTTAACTATATGATGCAAATATCTGAGTATGAATTTAAAACAGTTAACCCTGAAACGGTGGCCAAATAGACTGATATTTTCGACCATATAATTTTGACAGATTACTGAGACTTGATCTACAGTGAGGGAGATACGCCCGATATTTGAACTGCAAAAACACACATATTCTATATTGATAAAAGAATACAATTCATGATCAGCTGTAATGTTCCTAATGTGATCACAGTTTGGCTTCAGGGTGACTTTCCTTTACATTGTCTTACGTTTGGGAATATACCATTATCAATGTAATCAATAATACAAGTAGTTGGAAGAACCCAAGACATTTGGCTGGATTGTTCATACAAGAGTGTTCATTGGAACACATGTGTCACTTGCTGAAGCATGTGATAGAAAAAACACTATGCCCTTGTCAGATGTCAACTGAAAGTCATTCATGAGTGGAGTAAGTATGTCAAATATATAGACTTTACTCCATATAGAAATGGAGAACCCATCTGAGTTCTGTTTCATAATCATAACACTTCTGCTACTCACTATCTACATGTTTTTAGATTTTAAGTTTCAAATCAATACCTCGAATAGCTCAGGAGTTATGTTTTTGACAAAAATTAACATAAAATAAAGGGAGATAATCAAAAATCAGACAAGGCAGAGTTACGGTTCTTGGTTACTGCACTGCTCCTACTTCCTATCATATAAAGTTTCAAGGTTCAAATCCTTAAGAGCTTTGCTTTCTCTCTCTCCCCCCCCCCCCCCCCCCCCCCACCCCCAAAAGAAAATATATAAAGTAAAGGGAGATAATTGTCATCTACTTTTATATGAAGTTTCAAGTCAATAGCTTTTATAGTTTTCATGTATATAGTAAATAAGTTAAATTCTCTTGACAGAAATTCATAGTAAATTTTAAAAAAAGGAGACAATTCAAAAACAGGTCCATGAATAGTTACGGTTCTTAGTAATCGATTAGACCATAGAAAGTTTTTCGTGAAAGGTCAAACGTCCCTTTGATATTAGGTGACAGATCCTTATATTCATTACATAGAATGCCTAAGTGGGTATCGATATCTGTTTCTTGATTAATATTTTACCAAGGCTCCATCCATACACGCAATACAGGACCTATTTTATATTCATTGAAACAAATATTTTGTCTTTTTAACTATTATAAGTGTATTTGTTCTTTTTGAAATATTTATTATATACTTTAAGTAAACAGTCGAGTTCACCTTTACACAAGGAAACGAGTACTTGTTCCAGTCCCAACTTAATATCAAAATAATAATGTTTCTTTCTCAATATTATTTTATTTGGCTTTAAAATATAGTAGCAAGTGGTTTACTTTCTAAGTGAATTGTCAATTTTATCTCTTTATACAATAACTAATATGGCTATATGGTACAGTCAGTTTGTGGCCTGTCTAATATTGGCATATATGTGTATGGATAGATTCGTAATCGCAATTTATCACTCGAAATGCAGGTTATCTACATGTATTTAAAGGATAATATATTTACTTAAGTATCAAAGCTTTATGTCCCTGAATACAGGCTATCTTATCTGATATATGCCAACATACTTGGTATGTCAGATGACATGTACTGCTGAAACACACCTGTATTTAAATTTAGTCACATGTCAGGGCAAAGTCGAACACTGGGTCGTACAAGTTATAGGTAAGATAAATTACGTAGTTATAACTATCCTAAATAAGTTAATGGGGCCTATAAGAAGTTGTGAAATAAAATCAAAAATTTCAATAACTTGATTACGAAAGGAAATGCTCTGGCTTATATTTATTTAAGTTCGTTTGAAATCAGGTTGTATTAAATTAATATTTAAATTACATTTTGGAAACCTATAGAAATTCAACGATCAATTACCATTATTTAGGATTTAACAAAATAATAGGAAAAAAATAATTACTTTGAACATTTTAAAAGAAAAACGGTACATTTATCTTTGAAATAGAAAGATTGCTATATAGTAACATTTGTATTTATTTCAATGCTTTTGGAAACTGTCTTAAAACCCAGACTTCATATAAAAAGTTATATGTCCCACATTACCATATCTGGTAAAAGTACATTATATTTTCTAGGAAGTACCTCATTTCGTTTAAAACTATTTCAGATTCAACATGTTAACATGATTTCATCAGTGTTTTAACATATTTCAGACGTGACTGAATTTAAAGTAGTTTAATTGCTAAATTAGCAATGGTGATGTGCCTGGACCACAATCCAATAAAGTTTATTAGTTATAAAGCGGAATATTATCAATTTATATAATCAGAACCCGTTTTGTAATATAATTGACAGTACAACATTTTCACATAAACGTTTTGAAGTAAGAGGATGTAAATCGATTCCGTCAACACCACAATAGATTAGACTATAGAAAGTATTTCGTGAAAGGTCAAACGTCCCTTTGATATTAGGTGACAGATCCTTATATTCATTACATGGAATGCCTAAATGGGTATCGATATCTGTTTCTTGATTGATATATTACCAAGGCTCCATCCATACACGCAATACAGGACCTATTTTATATCCATTGAAACAAATATTTTTGTCTTTTCACTATCATAAGTGTATTTGTTCTTTTTGAAATATTTATTATATACTTTAAGTAAACAGTCGAGTCCACCTTTACATAAGGAAACGAGAACTTGTTTCAGTCCCTACTTACTATAAAAACAATAATGTTTCTTTCTCAATATTATTTTATCTGTCTTTAAAGATTGCGATATATTAACATTTGTATGAATTTCAATGCCTTTGGAAACTGTCTTAAAACCCAGACTTCATATAAAAAGTTATATGTCCCACTTTACCATATCTGGTAAAAGTACACTATATTTTCTAGGAAGTACCTGATTTCGTTTAAATCTATTTCAGATTCAACATGTTAACATGATGTCATCAGTGTTTTAACATATTTCAGACGTGACTGAATTTAAAGTAGTTTATTTGATAAATTAGCAATGACGATGTGCCTGAATGACAATCCAATACAGTTTATTAGTTATAAAGCGGAATGTTATCAATTGATATAATCACAACCCGTTTTGTAATAAAATTGGTACTCTCATTCCATCTTCTATTTGTCAGTCCGAAGGCAAACTATTGTGCGTTAACCTCTTTTTGTGTCAAATCATTCCAGCTTTGCACGTGTTGATGTGTGTGTATGTATGTATTTGGCTGAAATCTGTGACAGTTATATGGACACACGCAATTGGGGACACCAAACTGACTGGGGACGTCGCAGTTTGTATAACTGCTAACATACATGCCTTTTTACGGGCCGACAAGATCTGTCACGGTTCCTGATGCGGTTTTTACACAGGGTTGCTTGCAACGTTGTTCTAAGGAAGCACACATTTTGGATCGGTCAACAATTCGGGTCTATATTTAGTAATTTTATATTTATAGATGTTCCTCTTACTTACTACACTTAGAAAAAAAGTCCACAATTTGTTTCCTCTCTTGACACTATATGGTGACAATTTTCATGCTTATTTCAGTACGATTGCACTATCGAAATTGAATAAAAATGTGTTGAAAATCGATGCTGGCGGTACCGTGTTTAAAAACTGTAACGAAAAAAGATAATACGCTGGAAGCAATTCGCAATCTCATGCGGAGATATTTCGATCTATGATTGGCTGGAATTTTCAGCGATAGCCAACAATATATACATAAAAAACATGATGACGTAAACATGATGACGTCAAAATAGCGAAACAGCAAAGTGGAAAGCGTCTGATTAGCATACTAAAGGTTGTAGGTTTGAGTCCCAGGGGAGTAACTTTTTTCTTACTTTTTTAACTCTTTTTTTTAATGTCTCCTGCAATATAATCAAATAATAAAAAAGCATTAATTTAAGTACATGTGTGTATATATATAACACATTAAGTTACATATAATTCAAATCTCAAACAGAAAGTTTGTTGTTTTAGATTACATGCACATATAATCTTACAAACTGTAGGCTAGAGAAATGAGGAGAGGAAGAGTGGCGATATGTTTATTGTTAGCAATCCATTGAGACAAATGATGGGTGTATCTTTTTAACGACCGTATTCAAGCAATATAAAAGTGGGTTTATAACATTTGGTTCATTGGCATCGCTTGGAAATATTAGATTTACTTTGATAAACTTAAGAAATGCGACATCATCATATTAAAAACCATGTTCTCTCAGAGCTATCAGCGCTTTGATAAATTACTGAACAGTGGTGTGAGTTTCTCAGTGCATGTCTTTACATTAAGTATTTTTTAAAAGAAAAAATGTTTATATATATAGATATGTATCTCGTCTTTCCTGGAAAAAATAAATATAAGACATGAAAATTATTCTGCAAATTGTTTATGATGATGATTATGACAGATGTCATTATGTTTTCCGATGTTTCAAATCAGTTCAACTTTTAAGGTTTTATCTGCAGAATGTTATATTGTACTTACCCAAAATCAAGTATACACGTGCTTGCCGTTTTTGTACTTTCCTGCTAACGTCGATAACACAATTTGAGTATGGGAACACGGGTTATAAATCAGATTACAGCACATTATCATTAAAACTTTTAATATTACCAGCTACATACTAGAAATGTAGATTTTCGATTTAGTCGTGTAATAATCATGCTGAAATCCCGTTCACCAGCCAGTTCGAAAATTAATAGGTGCGGTCGTCATTTATAGGGACCATCTCAAAATGTAGTCTTTTTTTTCATGCTGGTTCCTATTGTGTCATTGCGTGAAGTAGAACAGCGCAAAACGGACTTTTCCCGCAATGACGGAGATTCACGTCAACAACAATGGTCCTTCGACCAGATTATTTGACGCTTGCGTCAAGGTTTTATTGTTTATTTCTGTAATTTGTAATCCTTTGTGGCAAAAGGGTTAGAGTGCTGGAAGTAGGAGATCCCTTAGATCTACCACTGCAACGCACCAATAGCATTCACAATGACGTGATACTGCTGTGTGGCTGCACTAAATTTGTCTAAAGTAGACATATTCTATAAATAACTGAAATACTGTCAGTGAGACGTTAAACTCAACAAACACTCCGTGCTCGTGACACAAACACATCATGCATGTTTCTTTAAGATTAAATAAGTTAATTATAACTATATCTACACTCGTCAAGCATTTTACTTCTTCCTATATGCTATTATATAGGTAGTTCATATAATAATTTCATTCCATTCAGAAATAGCTAACAAAATGGCGTTTTCGGATTAACAAATCGAGTAACCTGAGTCAAACATTTGGGCATGCGCAGTTGGATAACTTTGTTGTGATATCTCAAACATATCGGGTACGTATTGAATAGGTTACAAAATGGCGACCAAATGTGTAGACACATTATTTATGTTCGAAGAAATGTTTGACAGCTGTCATAAAAAAATCATCTTATACATTTGCATGAAACTGGTCCTATTGCCCTAAATTTGCTAAAATGGAAAACTAACACAACGATATAATGCACATAACTAATACGAAGATGGGCTTAATAAATTTCAAGCCGACATGTTGTCACATTAGGGTAGATTCGTTTTCGGTTCGATACCTCTGATTTTCAATGCCGGGATTTGGTAAAAAATTACCTTCGATTACAATAATATATTATGTATATATCTTCTTTTTAAATGAGATAAAGTACGTTAAAATTTAATTAAACAATAGCTTAGATATCACAATTGGTTAAATTTAGGATTCTAGAATTGTCACAGCATGTGTTTTCCGCCATCTTGACTCTAGACAACCCGTGGAGGACTGGAAGTTATGATAGTCGAATAGGTTAGAGATTATACACACGCGCATTACTTTGAAATATGAGAAATAAATATGTTTAAACAAAAATAAATATTGGACATGAAAAATATTCACTGTTTAAAACATTAACGCTATAAAACGATTTCTGCGTACATATACTTGTACGAAATATTCGATGACACCAGTGTATTCAAGAAGCAAGACCTCGTCACAGGCGTTTATCTAAATGAATCCGCCATTATCAGAAAGGAGCGCTGGTAATTGATTATGCATACGGTAAACCGGATGTTCGCGGGGCAAAATGACACCGACATAAAAGATTGAACTACATTCTGACAGCAACACAAATGGAAGTTCTATGTAAGGGAGGGTCGAAACATAGAAAAGAGACGTCGAGGCCCATAGGAACGAAATGTATATGAAACATTGGATAATTTAAGCCGTTTATCACGGATTTTCCCCTTTGTATTGATATTTGAAATGATGAAATTTACGCATTGGTGCTTTTCTATGTTGACGTAATAGACAATACCTAAGAAATACGAAGAATTGGAACTCTGCATGGTTGTCGTATGTAATCAATCAATCGTGTCTAATGTCAGTCCCCTACAACTAATTGAAAATGGTCGAGAAAAATCCTGCAGCCTGTTTGTTGCCACATTAATATTCATGACGTTCCTAGCTTTTCGGGTTGTTTCCGACTATGGAAGGTAATCTCCGTGTGTATTTGTCAGTATAAAAATGTGGCGGTTTTTAAGGTTTTCCTATGTTCATGTATAACGTTGTTTGTTTAAATCTTTCGACTTTTGTGGAAATATTAATGCTGCACGCTTTATTTTCACATATTGTTTCAACACACATCTTTCTGTCAAGATTAGTAGAGATAATTGTTGGACCGAATACATCTTTAAGTGTCTAGTGACCACACAGCAAGTCAACACCGTCGCTTATAATCACCGCACGTATTTTTCTTGCTTGCAATAATATCTCATTTATAACTCAGATGTGGGAACAGATGTGGTAACTTATAGGGTTAGAATGGGATTAACATGCCATGTAAATGCTGGACTATTTATATTGAATATTTATTTACAATTATGTGTCTACGGCTAGCTACTTTTCTCGATGATGAACCATAATAACCATGATGGGTGGATTCGAAAATAATCCCGGCCCTCCAAGGTCACAGAAACAGCTGTCACTTTGTTTAGCTGAAGAAACAAGCTCTTCCTTACTGTCGACATCTCTTCAGACGGAATCCCAGGAAACTGCTAAGCTAATCAACAGAACCACGACAGGACGGGAGAGTGAGATATTATCTTTTCTTCGAGATAGGAGAACGGAAATGCGGACAGACCCTGCGTCAAGGCTGGGAGAAACATTTCCAAAACTTGCTAAACAAATTGACAATTACGAAGTTCAATCCTGTCGCACTTATCTAAGATTTAATTGAGTTCCTGGAAAATCAGGAGAGAAATAGGAGGAAACCAAGTTAAAGGTTAAACAATTTATTAAAAACAATGATCCAGGGCTTCAAGAAATGTAACAAACGAAAGCGCCTATTGTGTAGGAAGTAGGATGCTGATATTCGGAGAGATTATAAGTCTCCAGGTTTTCTTTACATTCTGACAAGGAGAACGTCATATGACGTCGCATAACGTCATAATGCTAAAAATACTTTCGTATTAAAACAAAACGGTTTTTAAGTCCTGTAGGCTTTATTTTTAGCTCACCTGAGCACAAAGTGCTCAAGGTGAGCTTTTGTGATCGCCCTTCGTCCGGCGTCCGTCGACGTGTGCGTGCGTCGTCCGTAGTCTGTCGTCAACAATTTGCTTTAAACGACATCTCCTCTGAAACCGCTTGACAGAATTTCATGAAACTTGGCAGGAATGTTACTTGGGTGAGGCTCTACAAAAGCTGCTAAAATAAACTTGATCCATGAAGAACTCTGGTTGCCATGGCAACAAAAAGAAAAATAATTTGAAAACTTTAAAAATCATCTTCTTCAAAACTACTGGCAAGATTTTAAAATAAATTGGTACAGATGTTCCTTGGGTCAACCTCTACCAAAGTTGCTAAAATTATTTCGATCCGTAAAAAAACATGGCCGCCAAGGGCGGGGCTTATTTGCCTTATATGTATATAGGGAAAACTTTAAACAACATCTCCTCTGAAACCACTGGACAGAATTTGATTAAGCTTGGTAGGGATGATCCTTGGGTCAACCTTCACAAAAGTTGCTAAAATAAACTTGATCCATGTAGAACTCTGGTTGCCATGGCAACAAAAAGAAACAAAAATATGAAAACTTTAAAAATCATCTTCTTCAAAACTACTGGCCAGATTTTAAAATAAATATGTACAGATGTTCCTTGGGTCAACCTCTACCAAGATTGCTAAAAAATTTTCGATCCGTAAAAAATCATGGCCGCCAGGGGCGGGGCTTATTTGCCTTATATGTATATAGAGAAACCTTTAAACAACATCTCCTCTGAAACCACTGGACAGAATTTGATTAAACTTGGCAGGGATGATCCTTGGGTCAATCTTCACAAATTTCCTAAAATAAACTTGATCCATATAGAACTCTGGTTGCCATGGCAACAAAAAAAATGAAAACTTTAAAATAATCTTCTTCAAAACTACTGGCCAGATTTTAAAATAAATTGGTACAGATGTTCCTTGGGTCAGCCTATTTATCTCAGGTGAGCGATTTAGGGCCATCATGGCCCTCTTGTTTGTATGATTTGCTTGAAATTTTGACTGAAAATGCAGTATTAGATTCTATAGAGACATGTCACTTCCGTTTCCGGAAAATCCCAATGTCATATATCAATTATCGGGGTTTTCTTCGTCCTTACATATCTCAAAAACGGTAAACATTCTATCGGGACACTATGCGTATAATTTATAGTGCTTAGAAAGATCTTTCAGATGATATTTAGTTTTTGATGATCGGGGCTGAATCGGTTAAATTTTGGCGGAAAAACCAAAATTTGGTAACCCTCAGTGTATTTAACAGTTTATATCTAGAAAACCTTTGATATTCGAAAATATGATGATGAATATTATTTGTAGAGCAATGTTTGGCCGTTAAGTTTAACGATTGGCCTAAGATTCAAGATTTACTTGGCATAAACCTTAATTATAACTTGTAAAAGTGAATCAATTTGGAAATGACATCTAAACCAAACTGAATATGAAAATACAGACATTACACAAATGGATTACATGGCATGTTTACATCGTGACCGAGTGCAAATGTGACACGAAGGTATAAAGAAAATTCCTGTTGTAATGCTTTAATTTGGCTAGTTGAGCTGACAAGAAAGTCAGTCAACTGTCAAAATTTATGTGATTTGTCAGAGAACGCTGCAAAATCATTAAAAGCAGATAAATAGAGCCAACCCAAAGACATATACAAAGATAAGTAAAATTAGTAATGCCTGGGCATTACATTATTGTCTTTTTCAAAACCCGAAAGCACTTTTTTCTTATATGCCTGTGGTAAAATTCTTTTTTAAATTTATTTATTTTTGTTAATCAAAAAATAGGAAAAAAAGAAATGCTGAACGGATATAGGAGAGATGGTATGTTGTGGCAATTTGAAATAATGTTTATTTTAACCTAAAACAACATTGCTCTTTCTTTTTTTCATCTTGTAGTTTTTTTTTTTGAACATATTCTGTCGTAGCGACAACCATCAAATTACAGGTCACCTTTTCTTAACAAATTCCAATTATACTGCTAGTTCACTGGTGTTAAAATTTATATGAACTAAGTATACTCCAAAATGTAACGAAACAGGCAAATCTCTATTGAAATACAGCTCCGTTAAGATTATATTATAGCGAAGGATTTCAATTATTTAAACACGATGACCCAAATTACAGACTAACAGACGTTGAGACAAATAAAACAAATACACATTTTTGCTCTGGGAAGTAAATCCATTGTTTTATTTTCTTTATTTACTGGCTACCTTTCGCTTTGACATACATGTAATCATTCAGGGCCAATTAATTTTCGTCTTTTTTAATGACTCCCATTTAAAAATTTTCCCTTCAAATTTTACGGTTGTCTCTTGGACATTTCTTTTAATAGTAATACTATCATTCTTTTGGTAAAATTAATGCATAATTATTATCAATACAAACATGGTGCATCTCGGTCAAGAATTAGTGATGAATGGATGCTGTAATAAAATTCAACACGCCCTTGGCTGATCTGTCAATCAAATGCATGTGACAGGTGATTTGGAGAATATATACACATGCGTGTGTATTTCAGTGCATGTAGGGATTATGATATGTCGGCAAAATCAAATCATGTTGCACATCAACAGGCTAGTCGCAAGCGCATGGGGAAAACCCTGGACTATTAACCATTATGAAGTTGAACTGATTTAACTGTGCAGACAAATCATTAACCATGATAATTTGAGTTTCAATGTATCAAATTTGCATACGTCCGACGGGACGCACATATTTGTAATTTTTAAAGTGTGCGTCCTCGAGAGAGATCTGAATTACATGTAACTTAGTGTTTTATATATATACACAGACATGTACTTGAATTACTGATTTTCATTATGGCAAAAATATGTATGACTAATATTGCAAAAGGAATTTAAAAAAAAAAAAAAAAAAAAATTAGATGTAAAAAAAAAACAAAAGGAAAAAATAACCACTGGGACTCAAACCTACAATTTATATATATGTTTTGTCGGCTATTGCTGGAAATTCCAGCCAGTTTTGATTCGAAATATCTCCGCATGAATTGCAAATTTGTTTCCTGTATATTATCTGATTTCATTACAGTTTAATAAATACAATATCTCCAGCATTGATTTTCAACACATTTTTATTTAATTTTGACTTCCATAACGCAATAGTATGAGTCTAAAATAAACATGAAAATTGTCACCATTTAGTGTTAAGAAAGAAAATTATTGTTGGACTTTTTTCTCTGTGTAGTGAAAAAGGGGGAAATCTATAAATAAAATGTTTCTTAATATAGCCCCGAAATGTTGTCCAATCCAAAATGTGTGCCTCCTTAGAACAGTGTTGCAAGCAACCCTGTTATAAAAACCTTAAGATTTTATTTTAATTGATACTAGGTTTTTTAGCTCACCTGAGCACTTGTGCTCAGGGTGAGCTTTTGTGACCGCTTTTTGTCCGTCGTCAGTCGTCCGTCGTCAACAATTGCTTGTGACCACTCTAGAGGCCACAGTTTTGGCCCAATCTTCATGAAACTAAGTCATGATGTTTGTCTACATGATACCTCGGATGAGTTCGAAAATAGGTCAGGTGGGTCAAAAATAGGTCGCCATGTCAAATCTTAGAAAAACCTTGTGAATACTTTAGAGGCCACAGTATTAGCCCAATTTTCCTAAAATTTGTCAATGTTTTTCCTACATGTATTCGGATGGTTCGAAAAGGTCAAATCCTTGAAAAACCTTGTGAACACTCTAGAGGTGACAGTTTTAGCCTAACCTTAATGTTACTTGGTCAGAATGTTTGTTTACATCAAATATCGGATGAATTCAAAACTGGGCCACATGGGGTGAAAAAGTAGGTCACCAGGGCAAATTTTAAAAAAATCTTGTGAACACTCAAGAGGCCTACATTTTAGTCCCAGTCTTCATTAAACTTGATAAGAATGATGACTGCATGAATTCCCAGTTGAGTGCAAATTAGTCAAATGTGAGAAAAAAATATTTAGATGCCACATTTTTTGTCGTCATGCAATCGTACTCAGGTGAGCGACACAGGGACATCTTGTATTGATTTTTTCAAAATGAAAACCCCTGTTAACAAGCACAAATAGAAGAGAATCAGCCTGTTGGTCGGTCGGTTGGTCAGTCGGTTGGTTGGTCATGCGGTCTGTAAGCAAAATCTTGTGCTATACTTTCAGTCCAATTCACCTGATACTTGGCATAAATATTTATCAGAAGCACTAAATGCGCAAGACGCAAATTTCACTTCATTCCCACAAGGATTACGAAATTATTGCCCCTGAATCAATTTGTATTTGCGCTCCAGCGTCATGCGTATTGATGCCAATCTTAAGCATATCTTTGCATACTTTGTAAGCAAAATATATTAAAAAGATCATAAGACTGGATATATTGACTTTAGATAAGTAATATTGCCGTACCTTATAATGTGCAAAAAGTCAAGAAAATATCAAGTGATAACGTCATCAAACATGACATATTAATGTTTTTCATTTAAGGGCTAAGTCATGAAAGCGGTCATTTGGTTGGTTGAGTAAAATCCGATCGCTCTTTTTGCAGGAAATAGTGCCCGTGTTGAATAGTGAATTGTGATACGCATTTGAGTAAATGATTCGCATTTAAGATGTATTAGTATAATTATACTAGAGCCAGAAAACCTATACGGATAACTTATTGCATTTGCCATCACGGCTTACCGCAAACCTGAAGAAAATGACAAATACATGTATATCTACCTATTGATTTTTTATGTTTTCTAAAGGTCTAACGGTTTCTTTATTCTAAATCTATAAAAAAACAATAAAATATATATATAAATATATTTATATATAGCAGAAGAAAATTAATTGTGGAAAGTTTTTCAAGACGTTTATAACGTTAATTACATAGAAAAAAATATTTTCATGATTTTGCTTACACCTTTGCCGTTGTTTCCATCTATTTTTGCGAATGTAAAACTAAATCAATTTAAAGGTTGAAAGTCATGGATTTCAAAGTATTTTTCTTTCTTTTTTTGCAATTACAATTATGTGGATCAAATTTCAATGAATATTTGTTAAGTCATATGCAACGAAGAAATAGATATAAAATAAAAAATAAAAAACGTTTAAAATGAATTGAATAACGTAAGAAAAAAATTCTTGAGGATTGTATTATCTTAAAATTTTCCTGTTGTTTTTTTTTCTGCATGATAGTAAACGGTTGCGTAATCAAATAAGATCCATATTTATGCTTTCTGAATATCTTCTGAAGAAAATAAAATGAAAAAAAAAATTAAAGCTTATTTTTAAACATAAATACATATTTATGATAATGATGATTTACGTACTAAATCTTACATTATTATGCATCATTATTCTATTTCTTTGTATTAGCTTATATATTCAATACCTTTGAAATAAGCAAGCGGAAAGCCGCTTAGTTTGGATCTTAGACAAACGACCTCTACTTTAATTGTTGCTGTTGTCTTTTTGCTCATTTATTTGATAATTCCATCTCAGTTTCATTTACATTTCAATATTATTTGTAAAATTTTGCATAAAATGTCTAGTTTAATGCAATTTAATGGAGAATTATAACTATAAACAAGAGGCCCATGATGGCCCTAAATCGCTCACCTGAGATAAATAGGTTGATCCAAGGAACATCTGTACCAATTTATTTTAAAATCTGGCCAATAGTTTTGAAGAAGATGATTTTTAAAGTTTTCAAATTATTTTTCTTTTTGTTGCCATGGCAACCAGAGTTCTACATGGATCAAGTTTATTTTAGCAACTTTTGTGAAAGTTGACCCTAGGATCATCCCTGCCAAGTTTAATCAAATTCTGTCCAGTGGTTTCAGAGAAAATGTTGATTAAACTTTTCCCTATATACCTATAAGGCAAATAAGCCCCGCCCATGGCGGCCATGTTTTTTTACGGATCGGAATAATTTTGGCAACTTTGGTAGAGGTTGACCCAAGGAACATCTGTACCAATTTATTTTAAAATCTGGCCAGTAGTTTTGAAGAAGATGAATTTTAATTTTTTTTTTTTTTTGCTGCCGTGGCAACCAGAGTTCTACATGGATCAAGTTTATTTTAGCAACTTTTGTGAAGGTTGACCCAAGGATCATCCCTGCCAAGTTTAATCAAATTCTGTCCAGTGGTTTCAGAGAAGATGTTGTTTAAAGGTTTCTCTATATACATATAAAGCAAATAAGCCCCGCCCCTGGCGGCCATGTTTTTTTACGGATCGGAATAATTTTGGCAACTTTGGTAGAGGTTGACACAAGGAACATCTGTACCAATTTATTTTGAAATCTGGCCAGTAGTTTTGAAGAAGATGAATTTTAAACTTTTCCTTTTTTTCTCTTTTTGCTGCCGTGGCAACCAGAATTCTACATGGATCAAGTTTATTTTAGCAACTTTTGTGAAGGTTGACCCAAGGATCATCTCTGCCAAGTTTAATCAAATTCTGTCCAGTGGTTTCAGAAAAGATGTTGTTTAAAGGTTTCTCTATATACATATGAGGCAAATAAGCCCCGCCCCTGGCGGCCATGTGTTTTTACGGATCGGAATAATTTTGGCAACTTCGGTAGAGGTTGATCCAAGGAACATCTGTACCAAATTATTTTGAAATCTGGCCAGTAGTTTTGAAGGAGATGATTTTTAAATTTTTCATATTTTTTTTTCTTTTTGTTGCCATGGCAACCAGAGTTCTACATGGATCAAGTTTATTTTAGCAACCTTTGTGAAGGTTGACCCAAGGATCATCCCTGCCGAGTTTAATCAAATTCTGTCCAGTGGTTTCAGAGGAAATGTTGATTAAAGTTTTCCCTATATACATATAAGGCAAATAAGCCCCGCCCCTGGCGGCAATGTTTTTTACGGATCGGAAAAAATTTAGCAACTTTGGTAGAGGTTGACCCAAGGAACATCTGTACCAATTTATTTTTAAATCTGGCCAGTAGTTTTGAAGAAGATGATTTTTAAAGTTTTCATATTTTTGTTTCTTTTTGTTGCCATGGCAACCAGAGTTCTACATGGATCAAGTTTATTTTGGCAAATTTTGTGAAGGTTGACCCAAGGATCATCCCTGCCAAGTTTAATCTAATTCTGTCCAGTGGTTTCAGAGGAGATGTTGTTTAAAGGTTTCTCTATATACATATAAGGCAAATAAGCCCCGCCCCTGGCGGCCATGTTTTTTTTACGGATCGGAATAATTTTAGCAACTTTGGTAGACGTTGACCCAATGAACATCTGTACCAAATTATTTTGAAATCTGGCCAGTAGTTTTGAAGGAGATGATTTTTAAAGTTTTCATATTTTTTTCTTTTTGTTGCCATGGCAACCAGAGTTCTACATGGATCAAGTTTATTTATGCAACTTTTGTGAAGGTTGACCCAAGGATCATCCCTGCCAAGTTTAATTAAATTCTGTCCAGTGGTTTCAGAAAAGATGTTGTTTAAATGTTTCTCTATATACATATAAGGCAAATAAGCTCCGCCCCTAGCGGCCATGTATTTTTTACGGATCGGAATAATTTTGGCAACTTTGGTAGAGGTTGACCCAAGGAACATCTGTACCAAATTATTTTGAAATCTGGCCAGTACTTTTGAAGAAGATGATTTTTAAAGTTTTCATATTTTTTTTCTTTTTGTTGCCATGGCAACCAGAGTTCTACATGGATCAAGTTTATTTATGCAACTTTTGTGAAGGTTGACCCAAGGATCATCCCTGCCAAGTTTAATTAAATTCTGTCCAGTGGTTTCAGAAAAGATGTTGTTTAAATGTTTCTCTATATACATATAAGGCAAATAAGCTCCGCCCCTAGCGGCCATGTTTTTTTTACGGATCGGAATAATTTTGGCAACTTTGGTAGAGGTTGACCCAAGGAACATCTGTACCAAATTATTTTGAAATCTGGCCAGTACTTTTGAAGGAGACGATTTTTAAAGTTTTCAAATTATTTTTCTCTTTGTAGCCATGGCAACCAGAGTTCTACATGGATCAAGTTTATTTTAGCAACTTTTGTGAAGGTTGACCCAATGTGATCTAAGCGTGACATACAATATGTCACTTGCTGTGCACTAATTGGATTATTGGGGATCCCCACTGTGAGCTCACATCAGGGTCACTTTCTTTCCTCCTTTTATTTAAAAGGCATTCAAATAGGCAGGGTCATTCGGATTTTCATGTGAAGAAGCCTTACACCTGGCTTGCTGTAGGTCGGTGGTTCTACCCGGATGCCTCCGTGCATTAGGGGTCTTCCTCCACCTGTTATTAGCTGGAAGTCGCTATAAGACTGAAATAATGTCGGAGCGACGGAAAACTCAAAAGGTCAAGTCAATGCCTTCTTCGTTGAACCCCCCCCCCCCCCTTAAGATAAGATAAGTAGGAGATAAGAATGTGACCCTGCTGTGAGCTCACAGTGGGGATCCCAAATCAACCAATCAGTGTGTATGTAACGCTTAGATCACATTGGCTCATTGCCAACATATGGAGTCTTAGTTTTGGTCACAGTTGAATTCATCCATAAAGGGATAAATTAACATAAATTTTAATCATTTTGCAATTTTTTGTATGTGTTGCATTACTAGTGTTTACTATAGTATAAACAAAGATCAAAATTTCTCGATAAAAACTTGTTCAATAATTCAAGTAAATTTTAACAGTAGCACAGATTGACAAAACAACATTTATAGCTCTGATGCATAATCATGTTACACTTCAAAAGAATTAAGACAATTCAATTTATCTTCATAGAGATATGGGCAGATATAGAAAAGAAATTCTTTTAACACAATTTTTACCAATTTATTGAAGATTTTCACAATGTTCTTCACCATATTTTTTTTACTTTCTACGTTTTCACTCATTTCTCTGTTTTTATTATATTATTCTCAAACTATCCTATTACTCAATAAATTTTTCATATTAAAATTCTCCATTAAACTGCATTATACTAGAATTGTGCAACTTTTTGAAATGATGAAATTATTAGATAAATGAGAGAAAAGACAACATCAATTAAATGATGCCGGTAATATATAGAAATTATCTTTATCAAGTATTAACAATTATTTACACTGACAAAATATATATTCATAATTATTACCACACTTTGTTATAAATCCTGCAATTAGAAATGGTCAGTTGCATTTTCAATTCATAAATTGAAAATGGCCTGAATACACATTTGTAAATAGTATAATCAGTTCATAAATCCAAAAGGTAATAGAATGCTGGTTTATATGGTGAAGTTACTTTCTTTTGTATACATGATGAATGAATTTATAGACATGTTGAACAATAAACTGATTTCAGAACCTTTTAGTTTTTAATCCTTTAAGATTCTTTTCCTCTAATCAGAAATACTGAACGGAACATATTTTATTTTACTTAGGTATATTAAAATACAACATGGGGATTTTTGTTAAAAATATCGTTGTAATTTTGTCCAGTCTTGACAGAGTTCATGCAAAGACCTAAAGAATAACAGGAAGAAAAGAAATGCTCACCGTGTGATAGAGAGAGCATGTTACAAATGCCTTTAAGATAAAGCAATGTGTCAACACCGGTCTGAATGACCTGTGTGGAAAAACGCTTAAAGGATCATGGGTATAACATGGCTGCGCCACTAAGATCTCTTGCGTTGGTGATTGCATTGGAATGAATAAGGAACATAATTAAATGATTTAACAAGCTATTTAGTTGTTGTCAAATTTTATATACCAATGAATCTCATTTTGGCATTGAATATGACATTTTGAGAGAAAGAAAAATTATCTGCAAATTACACGTACCCGACAGCGTCTTCCAAAACATATGAAAGTGAAAGTAGGATGGTAAATTTTTATTACATTGAATGCTCAATCTTCAGTAGAAGTGTTGAAAATATAATACAACATGTCGAGAATGATAAAAACACATTAAGTATTAGCATGTTCATGTTACTAACATTTGGTAATATTCAATTACTGCTTTTACTACCTGGTTTTTTTTTTGCGCCGAAGGACAAATCACGGGTTTTGGTGAATCCTACCAATGTAAGCCTCTGCGCATGTGTAGTTGCTCTCGTCGTTTAAACGTTGAGAAAGATGAACTTTCGTCCGTAGTGTAAACACCTGTTCCCTTTTTTATATTATTAATATTAAAGTGATGAGGAAAAGAAGTTATGAGAAGATTTTTCTTCTTTCAATGGGAAAATATGTCTCTTGCTGTGCAAAATTTGTTTGGTCGGCGGTTCACCCCTTGAATAAGAAGCATTTATCCATTATTTCCTCTAAATTAAAGTGTACCTTTATTCGGATTGACCAATTATTTGGGTACAATTTTGTTTAAGTACTACGTTCAAACCCTATTTCAAAAGGAGAATCACTTTATATATAGATGAAAGATTGGCATAAAACATTGATCAAGTTATATAAATATAACACAAATTATTTTTTAAATGTCGAAAATGATTTAAGTGACTCATCAGTAATACACAGAAAAGTATATTTCAACAAGTCAAGACAATTTGTCTGCCATCATCCGCCATATTGCATTCATAGAGACCAGAGAAAAAGCGTGGGTCGAAACAAGGTTGAAAAATGATGTCACCATAGTCTAACTACACCGAGTTTTGGCGGTGCATGACTATAGATAGCGCTCGAACAAGGCTTATAGAGAGTAGTGTAAGCTAACAACGTCACATTCTCTATTTATAGATTGAAAGATAATGATATCACAAGACAATTGACTGAAAAAATATACGGAGAGAAAGAAAAAAAAACAGACATACCCTAAGGGGGAAGAAACAAAATAGGAAAATGCTGTTTTGAATTAACTAATCTAATATTCAAAACATATCCACACATAAGGTGTATTTTAACATTATAATGTCCATTCTTTGTCAATTTTGTCAAAACTTTTTTTCCCCATAAAAACAGCATTATAAACTCGAGCTATATATAAATGTAATTTTACTTTTCTTAATTTGGCGAATTGAATTTATATTTGTAGATGTATAGCATATTAATCAATGATATCATGAATAGTTTACTGTATGATTTTGTGACGTGTATACAGGTTAAACTACATGATATATTTTCATTTGAAAGGAAGATATTATTATATTTTAATGTCTAAAATCAGGTTAGATATTAAATGATTTCTAATGATATGTCTTTCTAAATTTCAAGATGTTCCTACATTTCAGATTAGTGTAAACTGCAGAAAGAACCTTCAATTATCATATTTAAATTTCCTCATACTTCGTCAATCTTTTAAAGCAGCAAAATCAGTGTTTAATTTCAATAAATTGGACATGCAGCAAAATCTTGACTCTGTTATAATTATGGATCAGATATGTATATATTATATGCGGACGAAGCGGTTTTACTCTCGGTGGGGGAGGGGTTACAGGATTCCTTAGATAATTTAAAATCGTATTAAGGTCGCTGGCATTTTACAGTATATATTAAAAAGACAAAAGTGTGTAGGCTCAAATAGTATAATTAGAAATATAACGGTATAAATGTATAAATAACTAGATTTCATTCGTTGATACGAATGATAGGACTTTCTGCTACATTTGTCAAATACCTAAAAGCAAAAAAAGTAAAAGGATATGAAATTCCAGCCTTTAACTTGCTTTTGTATGGCCATAACTTAAATGAACTTTGAAAAATAAACCGTTTAACTTGGAGGATATCATTTTTTATATCGATTTATTAAACTTGGACTATTTTTATAATCTATGTTACAAATCAAATTTATTTGAAATACTTATAATTCGAATTCCATCCTGTAATAATGGCTGTAGACCGCGTACAAGCTTGTGTAGACAACGTCAAGTTTGATATCATATGACGTCATATGCATAAGAAAAGCAATGAAATGAAATATCTTAAATATATCAAGTAATTTTTTCATGCTCCTTGCAACTTTGCAACTTATAGAAATTAACGCGTAGATATATTAACATTCTTTTTTACCTTATGACGTCAAATGACTATAAATAAGTCTTAAAGACTAATATTCAGTCCAAATATCAACTTTCTAAATCAGCTAGAAGCGATTTTATATGTATTTGAAATTTGACGTCAATGGTTCGCAACTTGGATTCGCCATAGAACCATTGCCTTTTCGCCTTTTCGAATTTATAAAGCGGGACCCGGGATACACAACTAGAGCGATACATATACATTCTGTGAAATTTTTATGAAAATCGGTCCAAAAATAATGGCTGTACACCGCGTAAAACCTTTTTGTCCTGACGTCAAATCTGACGTAATATAATGTCACATTAATATGAATTACATTGCATTCTAAAGCTCATTGATTGATGTATATACCATTAGATTTCCATAGTCCTGGGAAGTTAACAACATATTTAAATTTACGCGTATATATCAAAAATTATTTTTCACCTTATGACGTCATATGACGTCAAATGACGTTCATCTTCAAAGAATGAAAATCACTCTTGGATACTTACTTACTTTTAAAATATTAGATTTCTTACTCATCTGGAAACGATTTATGTGTATTTAAAATTTGACGTCAATGGTTCGAATCTTGGATCCGCCATAAAACCTTTGCATTTTCGAATTTGGAAAATCGGACACCGGGATGCACAATTATACTCTAGCATACACATTCTGTGAAATTTTGATTAAAATCGGCCCAGAAATAATGGCTGTAGACCGCGTACAAACATTTTTAGACGACGTCATGTTTGACGTCAAAACACGCCATAGTCAAATTAAAATTATTGAAATGCAAACTGTTTTATCGGAAGCATATGCTATTAAATTTTCAAGGTGCTCGAACGTGAAAAACATATGAAAATTAACACGTAACAATTAAAAATTACTTTTCACCTCATGACGTCATATGACGTTCATCTTCAGAGAATGTAAAGAAACCCTTGAGACTTATATTCTGTCTAAATATCATCTTTCTAGCTCAACTGTAAGCGATTTTATACGCATTTGAAATTTGACGTCAATGGTTCGAATCTTGGATTCGCCATAAAACCATTGCCTTTTCGAATTTTGAAAAACGGACACCGGCATGCACAACTAGAGCCTAACATACACATTCTGTGAAATTTTGATGAAAATCGATCCAGAAATAATGGCTATAGACCGCGTACAAACTTTTTCACCTGACGTCAAATCTGACGTTATATGACGTCGTATGAATATAAAATTTATTGCATCCAAAAGCTCATGGTTTGAAATATAGGCCATAAAATTTTCATTGTTCTGAGTCAATGGCAACACCTCGAAATTAACACAAATATAAGAGGAAGAAAAAAAGAATAAGAAGAAGAAGAAGAAGAAAAAGAACTAGATGTCATTCGTCTAAACGAATGATAGGACTTTCTGCATCCTGTGTTAATGCAAAAAGCAGGAGATAGAAGTTTCATGTTATGACTCACCTCTGGTAGTATTTCATGTTCATGCTGAACAATTGACATTATATTCCGCGAAAAAACAGCATTTAGTTACGATGAAAAAAAAAAGTAGTAGTAGTAGTAGTGTGCTTATGACGCCATATGACGTCACGACTCAAAATATATTAAGAAATTATGCAGAACTGCAAACTGTGTAAGTTTCAACTTTCTATCTCATCCTGAGAGCTTGAAATTTTCGGTCCTATGTTCGTATCTTATTTCAGCCACAGAACTTCGGTCTTTCGAAATTTCGGTTAGCTGACAGGATATGCACACCTTAGTTTCAAGATGTACCATCTGTGAAAATTTGAAGAAAATCCGACAATAAATGGCCGCTGTAGAGCGTGAACACCATTTTTCACTATTTTTAGCTCTGACGTCACATGACATCATAGGGTGCTGAAAATTATTTTGTTCAAAAACGCATACTTTACTACAAAAAACTATGAAATTTTCATTATTCTGAATAACTGGCATCATGTCGAAATCATTGCCCTAAAATGAAAATTATGAAGTATGCTTATGACGTTACATGACGTTATATGACGTAACGACTCAAAATATATATAGAAATTCTGTAGAACTGCAGACTGTGTAAGTTTCAACTTTCTATCTCATCCTGAAGCTCTTTAATCCTAAAATGAAATTTTCGGTCCTATGTTCGAATCTTATTTCAGCCACAGAACTTCGGTCTGACGAAATTTCGGTTAGCTGACAGGATATGCACACCTTAGTTTCAAGATGTACCAACTGTGAAAATTTGAAGAAAATCCGACCATATATGACGGCTGTAGAGCGCGAAAACCATTTTTCACTATTTTTCGCTGTGACGTCATGTGACGTCATAGTGTGCTGACGATGCTTTTGTTCAAAAGCGCATACTTTACTGTCATAACTCTGAAATTTTCATTATTCTGAACAACTGGCATCATGTCGAAATCATTGCCCTAAAATAAAAATTAAGAAGTATGTTTATGACGTCAGATGACGTCATATGACGTCAGAACTCAAAAAATATGTAGAAATTCTGCAGAACTGCAAACTGTGTAAGTTTCAACTTTCTATCTCATCCTGAAGATCTAAAATCCTAAAATGAAATTTTCGGTCCTATGTTCGAATCTTATTTCAGCCACAGAACTTCGGTCTTTCAGAATTTCGGTTAACTGACAGGATATGCACACCTTAGTTTAAAGATGTACAATCTGTGAAAATTTGAAGAAATTTGAATCTGTGAAGAAATTCGACGATAAATGACGGCTGTAGAGCGCGAACACCATTTTTCACTATTTTTAGCTGTGACGTCATGTGACGTCATAGGGTGCTGAAGATGCTTTTGTTCAAAAGCGCATACGTTACTTTCATAACCCTGAAATTTTCATTATTCTGAACAACTGGCATCATGTCGAAATCCTTGCCCTAAAATGAAAATTAAGAAGGATGCTAATGACGTCACATGACGTCATATGACGTCACGACTCAAAATATATGTAGAAATTCTGCAGAACTGCAAACTGTGTAAGTTTCAACTTTCTAGCTCATCCTGAAGCTCTTTAATCCTAAAATGAAATTTTCGGTCCTATGTTCGAATCTTATTTCAGCCACAGAACTTCGGTCTTTCGGAATTTCGGTTAGCTGACAGGATATGCACACCTTAGTTTCAAGATGTACCATCTGTAAAAATTTGAAGAAAATCCGACCATCAATGACGGCTGTAGAGCGCGAACACCATTTTTCACTATTTTTAGCTGTGACGTCATGTGACGTCATAGGGTGCTATAAAACATTGAAATCAAAATTTCCTCACGTGAATTATAAGCCATAAAAATTTCATCGTCCTAGAACTATTGCAACATATAAAAATAAGCGTTTAGTTAGGAAGAAGAAAATAATAATAATAATAATAATAATAACTAGACTTCTTTTGTTTTGAACAAAAGATAGGGCTTTCTGCACTGCAAACCATGACAAACCTGGTGTTTTTCTAATTTTGGCAAACCTATATAATCCTGCACAATGAAATCGTAATATATAACTTCTGTGAAAATTCCATGCCAATCCGTCCATAAATGACGGCTGTGCAGCACGGATGAACTTTGGTAGCTTTTTTAAGTTTTGATGTCATGTGACGTCATATAAAAATTTTACTCATTAAATCTTAATGTTCATGATTACCTACATAGGACATTAAATTTTCATTGTCTATGAACCTTTGCAACATGAGTAAATTGACATTCAAGAATCGGAAATTCTCTACAATTTGATGACGTCATATGACGTTCATCTTTACAAAAAAACAAAGGAAATACAGAGACGTATAAGCTCGCTAAATATCAAATTTCTATCTCATCTAGAAACGATTTTATACGTATTTAAAATGACGTCCTTGGTTCGAATCTTGGATTCGTCAAAGAACCTTAGTTCTTTCGAATCTTGGCAAACCTATAGAATCCTGCACAATGAGGTCGTAAATATAAACTTCTGTGAAGATTCCATGCCAATCTATCAATAAATGACGGCTGTACAGAGCGGACAAACTTTGGTAGTTATTTATAGTTCTGACGTCATGTGACGTCATATGAAAATTTTAAACATTGAATCTAAATGTTCCTGATTACGTACAAAGGACATTTAATTTGCATTGTCTATGAAGCTTTGCAACATGAGTAAATTGACATCAAGAAATCGGAAATTCTATACAACTTGATGACGTCATATGACGTCGCCAAATATCAACTTTCTATCTCATCTAGAAACGATTTTATACGTATATGAAATTTGACGTCCTTGGTTCGAATCTTGAATTCGCCATAGAACCTTTGCTTTTTCGAATCTTGGCAAACCTATATAATCCTGCACAATGAGATCGTAATATATAACTTCTGTGAAAATTCCATGCCAATCCGTCCATAAATGACGGCTGTACAGCGCGTACAATCTTTGGTAGCTATTTTTAGTTCTGACGTCATGTGGCGTTATATGAAAATTTTAAACATTGGATCAAAATGAACATGATCACCTACAAAGGATTTTAAATTTCCATTTTTTATGAACCCTTCCAACATGAGTAAATTGACATCAAGAAATCGGAAATTCTATACAACTTGATGACGTCAAATGACGTCATATGACGTTCATATTTACATAATGCAAAGGAAACAAAGAGACGTATAAGCTCGCTAAATATCAAATTTCTATCTCATCTAGAAACGATTTTATACGTATTTAAAATTTGACGTCCTTGGTTCGAATCTTGGATTCGTCAAAGAACCTTAGTTCTTTCGAATCTTGGCAAACCTATAGAATCCTGCACAATGAGGTCGTAATATATAACTTCTGTGAAGATTCCATGCCAATCTATCAATAAATGACGGCTGTACAGAGCGGACAAACTTTGGTAGTTATTTATAGTTCTGACGTCATGTGACGTCATATGAAAATTTTAAACATTGAATCTAAATGTTCCTGATTACGTACAAAGGACATTTAATTTGCATTGTCTATGAAGCTTTGCAACATGAGTAAATTGACATCAAGAAATCGGAAATTCTATACAACTTGATGACGTCATATGACGTCATATGACGTTCATCTTTACAAAATGCAAAGGAAACACAGAGATATATAACCTCGCAAAATATCAACTTTCTATCTCATCTAGAAACGATTTTATACGTATATGAAATTTGACGTCCTTGGTTCGAATCTTGGATTCGCCATAGAACCTTTGCTTTTTCGAATCTTGGCAAACCTATATAATCCTGCACAATGAGATCGTAATATATAAATTCTGTGAAAATTCCATGCCAATCCGTCCATAAATGACGGCTGTACAGCGCGTACAATCTTTGGTAGCTATTTTTAGTTCTGACGTCATGTGGCGTCATATGAAAATTTTAAACATTGGATCAAAATGAACATGATCACCTACAAAGGATTTTAAATTTCCATTTTTTATGAACCCTTCCAACATGAGTAAATTGACATCAAGAAATCGGAAATTCTATACAACTTGATGACGTCAAATGACGTCATATGACGTTCATATTTACATAATGCAAAGGAAACAAAGAGACGTATAATCTCGCCAAATATCAACTTTCTATCTCATCTAGAAACGTTTTTTTATATGGATTTGAAATTTGACGTCCTTGGTTCGAATTTTGGATAAGCCATAGAACCTTAGTTCTTTCGAATCTTGGCAAACCTATATAATCCTGCACAATGAGGTCGTAATATATAACTTCTGTGAAAAGTCCATGACAATCCGTCCATAAATGACGGCTGTACAGCGCGTACAATCTTTGGTAGCTATTTTTAGTTCTGACGTCATGTGACGTCATATGAAAATTTTAAACATTGAATCTAAATGTTCATGATTACCTACATAGGACATTAAATTTTCATTGTCTATGAGCCTTTGCAACATGAGTAAATTGACATCAAGAAATCGGAAATTCTATACAACTTGATGACGTCATATGACGTCATATGACGTTCATCTTTACAAAATGCAAAGAAAACACAGAGACATATAATCTCGCCAAATATCAACTTTCTATCTCATCTAGAATCGATTTTATATGGATTTGAAATTTGACGTCCTTGGTTCGAATCTTGGATTCACCATAGAACCTTAGTTCTTTCGAATCTTGGCAAACCTATATAATCCTGCACAATGAGGTCTTAATATATAACTCCTGTGAAAATTCCATGACAATCCGTCCATAAATGACGGTTGTACAGCGCGTACAAACTTTAGTGGCTATTTTTAGTTCTGACGTCATGTGACGTCATGTGAAGATAAAAATAACATATTCCAAAATGCCATTGCTTCAGGTGTCTGTTGATAGACTTTCTTTGTCCTAGACCTTCAGCAACTTAATGAAATAACAACATGAAAAGATTGGAAAAAAAGAATAATAATAATAAAAGACAGAACAAACCCAATAGGTCTTTCTGCGAAAAGCAGAAAGCCCTAACTAGACTTTTTTTGTTTTGAACAAAAGATAGGGCTTTCTGCACTGCAAACCATGACAAACCTGGTGTTTTTCGAATTTTGGCAAACCTATATAATCCTGCACATTGAAGTCGTAATATATAACTTCTGTGAAAATTCCATGCCAATCCGTCCATAAATGACGGCTGTTCAGCGCGGAAGAACTTTGGTAGCTTTTCTAAGTTTTGATGTCATGTGACGTCATATGAAAATTTTAATCATTAACTCTTAATGTTCATGATTACCTATATAGGACATTAAATTTTCATTGTCTATGAACCTTTGCAACATGAGTAAATTGACATTCAGGAATCGGAAATTCTCTACAATTTGATGACGTCATATGACGTCATATGAAGTTTATCTTTACAAAATGCAAAGGAAACACAGAGACGTATAAGCTCGCC
Organism: Solen grandis; assembly: GCA_021229015.1. NCBI lineage: Eukaryota > Metazoa > Mollusca > Bivalvia > Adapedonta > Solenidae > Solen > Solen grandis. The sequence goes on along the minus strand of CM037795.1, from coordinate 43,194,867 downwards.
AAATATCAAATTTCTATCTCATCTAGAAACGATATTTTACGTATTTAAAATTTGACGTCCTTGGTTCGAATCTTGGATTCGCCATAAAACCTTAGTTCTTTCGAATCTTGGCAAGCCTATATAATCCTGCACAATGAGGTCGTAATATATAACCTCTGTGAAAATTCCATGCCAATCCGTCCATAAATGACGGCTGTACAGCGCGTACAAACTTTGGTAGCTATTTTTAGTTCTGACGTCATGTGACCGCATATGAAAATTTTAAACATTGGATCAAAATGTTCATGATCACCTACAAAGGACTTTTAATTTCCATTGTTGATGAACCCTTGCAACATGAGTAAATTGACATCAAGAAATCGGAAATTCTATACAACTTGATGACGTCATATGACGTCATATGACGCTCATCTTTAAAAAATGCAAAGGAAACACAGAGAGGAATAATCTCGCCAAATATCAACTTTCTATCTCATCTAGAATCGATTTTATATGGATTTGAAATTTGACGTCCTTGGTTCGAATCTTGGATTCGCAATAAAACCTTAGTTCTTTCGAATCTTGGCAAACCTATATAATCCTGCACAATGAGGTCTTAATATATAACTTCTGTGAAAATTCCATGCCAATCCGTCCAAAAATGACGGCTGTACAGCGCGTACAAACTTTGGTAGCTATTTTTAGTTCTGACGTCATGTGACGCCATGTGAAGATAAAAATAACATATTCCAAAATGCCATTGCTTCAGGTGTCTGTTGATTGAATTTCTTTGTCCTAGACCTTCAACAACTTAATGAAATAACAACATGAAAAGGTTGGAAAAAAAGAATAATAACTAGATAGGACTTTCTGCTACATTTGTCAAACACTTAAAAGCAAAACAAGTAAAAGGATATGAAATTGCAGCCTTTAACTTGCTTTTGTATGGCCATAACTCAAATGAACTTTGAAAAATAAACCGTTTAACTTGGAGGATATGGCAAAAACTGAAAATCATTTTATTTATATCGATTTATTTAACTTGGACTATTTTTATAATCTATGTTACAAATCAAATTTATTTAAAATGCTTACAATTCGAATTCCATCCCGTAATAATGGCTGTAGACCGCGTACAAGCTTGTGTAGACAACATCAAGTTTGATGTCATATGACGTCAAGGCATAAGAAAATCAATGAAATGAAATATTAAGTATCTTAAATATATCAAGTAATTTTTTCATGCTCCTTGCAACTTTGCAACATATAGAAATTAACGCGTAGATATATTAACATTCATTTTGACCTTATGACGTCAAATGACGTTAATCCTCACAGAAAATAAAAAAAAGTCTTAAAGACTAATATTCAGTCCAAATATCAACTTTCTAAATCATCTCGAAGCGATTTTATATGTTTTTGAAATTTGACGTCAATGGTTCGAAACTTGGATTCGCCATAGATCCATTGCCTTTTCGTCTTTTCGAATTTGTAAAGCGGGACCGGGATACACAACTACAGTGTTACATATACATTCTTTGAAATTTGCTGAAAAGTGGTTCAAAAATAATGGCTGTACACAGCGTAAAACCTTTTTGTCCTGACGTCAAATCTGACGTGATATAACGTAAAATTAATATGAATTACATTGCATTCTAAAGCATTTCTAAAGTATATACCATTAGATTTCCATGGTCCTTTGTAGTTAACAACATATTTAAATTTACGCGTATATGTCAAAAATTATTTTTGACATGATGACGTCATATGACGTCAAATGACGTTCATCTTTATAGAATGTAAAGCACTCTTGGAGACTTATTTAATTTCGAAATATTAGATTTCTAATTCATCTGGAAACGATTTTATACGTATTTAAAATTTGACGTCAATGGTTCGAATATTGGATCCGCCATAAAACCTTTGCATTTTCGAATTTTGAAAAACGGACACCGGGATGCACAACTAGACTTTAACATACACACTCTGTGAAATTTTGATGAAAATCGGTCCAGAAATAATGGCTGTAGACCGCGTACAAACATTTTTAGACGACGTCAAGTTTGACGTCAAAACACGTCATAGTCAAATGAAAATTATTGAAATGCAAACTGTTTTATCGGAAGCATATGCTATTAAATTATATAAAAATTAAAACTTAAAACTTAAAAATTTCTTTTCACCTCATGACGTCAAATGACGTCGTATGACGTTCATCTTCAGAGAATGTAAAGAATCCCTTGCGACTTATATTCTGTCCAAATATCATCTTTCTAGCTCATTTGTAAGCGATTTTATAAGCATTTGAATATTGACGTCAATAGTTTGAATCTTGGATCCGCCATAAAACCATTGCATTTTCGAATTTGGAAAAAATGACACCGGGATGCACAACTAGAGCCTAACATACACATTCTGTGAAATTTGGATGAAAATCGGCCCAGAAATAATGGCTGTATACCGCGTACAAACATTTTTAGACGACGTCAAGTTTGACGTCAAAACACGTCAAAGGCAAACGAAAATCATTGAAATTCAAAATGTTCTATCTGACGCATATGCTATTAAATTTTCAAGGTGCTTGGACGTTTACAACATATAAAAATTAACATGTAAAACTTAAAAATTACTTTTCCCCTCATAACGTCATATGACGTCATATGACGTTCATCTTCAAATAATTTAAAGAAACCCTTGAGACTCTGTCCAAATACCATCTTTCAACCTAATTTGTAAGCGATTTTATACGCATTTGAATTTTGACGTCAATGGTTCGAATCTTGGATTAGAACGGCCAAACATTTCTCTACAAATAATATTCATCATCATATTTTCAAAAATCAAAGAATTTCGAGATATAAACTGTTAAACACACTGAGGGTTACCGAATTTTGTTTTTTCCGCCATAACTCAACCGATTCAACCCCGATCATCAAAAACTAAATATAATCTGAAAGGTCTTTCTAAGCACTACAAATTATACGCATAGTGTCTCGATAGAATATTTACCGTTTTTGAGATATTTAAGGCCGAAGAAAAACCCGATAATTGATATATGACCTTGACCTTTGGGATTTTCCGAAAACGGAAGTGACATGGCTCTATAGATTCTAATACTGAATCTTCAGACAAAATTTCAAGTAAATCATGCAAAAAATAAAGCCTACAGGGCTTAAAAACCGTTAAGTTTTAATACGAAAGTTTTAAGAGCATTATGACGTCATGTGACGTCATATCGCGTTCATCTTTTCAGAATGTATAGAAGATCTGGAAACTAATATTCAGCCTAAATCTCAGCTTTCTAGCTTTTCTGGAAGCGATTTTATACGCATTTGAAATTTGACGTCATAGGTTCGAATCTTGGATTCGCCATAAAACATTTGCCTTTTCGAATTTGGAAAAACGGACACCGGGATGCACAACTAGAGCCTAACATACACATTCTGTGAAATTTTGATGAAAATCGATCCAGAAATAATGGCTGTAGACCGCGTACAAACTTTTTCACCTGACGTCAAATCTGACGTTATATGACGTCATATGAATATATAATTCATTGCATCCGAAAGCTCATGGTTTGAAATATATGCCATAAAATTTTCATTGTTCTGAGTCAATGGCAACACCTCGAAATTAACACAAATATAAGAGGAAGAAAAAAAGAATAAGAAGAAGAAGAAGAAGCAGAAGAATAATAAAAAAACAGTACAAACCCAATATGACTTTCTGCCTGTAGGCAGAAAGTCCTAACTAGATGTCATTCGTTTAAACGAATGATAGGACTTTCTGCAACATCTGCTTTATATAGTATATATAGAAGATGACATAATAGATAATCTGTCCAAATTGCAACTATCTATCTCCTCTATTTCTATATAAAATAGCACAAATAGAACACATTCTGTGAATTTTAATAAAAGTCCGCCCATGCACATGTAGTTTACATACAAAATTTATACTATGTCATATGACATGAAAGAAAAATGAAACAGTGTTCAAATGTAAGTTTCTAACTTTCATCACACATAGAATTTCATCACTCCAGCTCAGTTGTAACCTTGTTTAATTTTAGCCTCATTAGGAAGAAGTATTGAATATTTGTATAGTGCTATATCCTTTCGACACCTGTAACGTAGTTAATCGTATTTAGCGATTTTGGCGTGTTTGGGCTTCCGTAGTTTTGCCATAAATTCCTGGAATTTCGAACTATGGTGATATTTTGAAAGGTAACATCCCAGCCTACAAACTGATGCAATATGAATATCGTTAGCATAACAATGCAGTTTTTAGATGGTCTAAAATGTGGGGCTGCGTATGAATTTTTCAAGGCTTGCAAACTGCTCGCTAGCTACATAGTGTTGCAAATACGGATTTTTGTCTTGTGCCGTTGTACATGTATTAACTTCAATACTTATTTTGGAAACAGTCAACATTCGACAAAAAACAACAAAAAAAAAACACAACAAAATCAAGATATAGCCCATCAATTGAATTTTTTTTTTTTTTTGCGCAAGTTTTAAGTTGTTGACCCCTGCGCGTGACCTTTTCCATATTTTTATGATGCATGATTATGAAATATCTTATTTTCCATGTAACTTTCTTATATGAAGTCCAATTTCAATAAATTGGTACCGTTAGAAAGCTCTTAAAACATGCTACATTTTATATGCATAATGTATAAACTTATCTTCAGTCGTTTCTGAGATATTGACTGTTAAACCTCAAGAAAACAGCATATTATCAGCAAAATTAGCTTCATTTCATTTAGTTTTTTTGCTTATAACTTTGTATTGCGTAAACCAATTTTAATAAACTAAATATCTTTGGAAACGTCAATTATTCAGCTATAATTCTTATTCATACATATATTTACAAAAATCGATATTTATTGAGATATGGCTACATATATGCAGTAGGGGTGAAATCAAAATTTCCTCACGTGCCTAATAACCCATAAAAATTTCATCGTCCTAGGACTATTGCAACATATTAAAATAAGCGTTTAGTTAGGAAGAAGAAAAGAATAATAATAATAAAAAAATGACGTCACGTGACGTCATATGACGTTTATTTTTAATTTTTTTTATTTTTAAGAATAATTGTTAGACACCCAGAGACCTACTAACTGACAAAATTTCAACTTTCTATCTCAAATAGGACAGTTTTTATAAGCATTTAAAAATTGACGTCCTTGGTTCGAATCTTGGATCCGCCATAGATGCTTGGACTTTTCGAATTTTGAAAAACGGACACCGGTATACACAATAAGAACGTAAATACACATTCTGTGAAAATTTGATAAAAAGGCCTTTAATGGCTCTGGACCGTGTAAATCTTTCGAGTCAATTTCAAATGTGACGTCATATGACGTCATAGGCTTCTGAAAATCATTGAAATCAAAATTTCAGCGTCTGAATCATTTGTCATTAAATTTTCATTGCCCTTCGACAATTTCAACATATAGAAATACTCTTATTAATATTAGAAATACATTATCATATAATGACGTCAAGTGACGTCATGTGACGTTTATTTTCAAAAAATGTTTAAGACTCTCAGAGACCTATATACTGACCAAATATCACTTTTCTATCTCAAATAAATCCGATTTTATAAGCATTTAAAAATTTACGACCTTGGTTCGAATCTTGAATTCGCTATAGAATCATGGACTTTTCGAATTTTGAAAAACGGACACCGAGATGCACAACTAGAACTTAATATACACATTCTGTGAAAATTTGATGAAAATCGGTTCATAAACAATGGCTGTAGACCGCGTACAAACTTTTGTTGCATATTTCAAGTGTGACGTCATATGACGTCATAGGCATATGAAAATCATAGAAATCAAAATTTCAGCCTTTGAAGCATGTGTCATTAAATTTTCATTGCCCTTCGACAATTTCAACATAAAGAAATATTCTTGTTAATATTAGAAATACATTATCATATAATGACGTCACGTGACGTCATATGACATTTATTTTCACAAAATGTTTAAAACTTCTAGAGACCTATATACTGACTAAATATCAACTTTCTATCTTAAATAGGACAGATTTTATAAGCATTTAAAAATTTACGACCTTGGTTCGAATCTTGGATTCGCTATAGAACCATGGACTTTTCGAATTTTGAAAAACGGACACGGGGATGCACAACTAGAGCATAACATGCACATTCTGTGAAATTTTGATGAAAATCGGTCCAGAAATAATGGCTGTAGACCGCGTACAAACTTTTTCACCTGACGTCAAATATGACGTTTTATGACGTCATATGAATATAAAATTCATTGCATCCGAAAGCTCATGGTTTGAAATATAAGCCATAAAATTTTCATTGTTCTGAGTCAATGGCAACACCTCGAAATTAACACAAATATAAGAGGAAGAAAAAAAGAATAATAAGAAGAAGAAGAATAATAATAAAAAAACAGTACAAACCCAATATGACTTTCTGCCTGTAGGCAGAAAGTCCTAACTAGATTTCATTTGCACGGCAAATGATAGGACTTTCTGCAAACCGTTAAAATCTCAATCAAACTGAAAATTATAGGTACGGAATATGCAGAAAATATTAGGTTTCTAGACGAATTCATCAATTCATAATGTCTGCAGAGCACTTTTTGATCTGACGTCTGTTCTGATGATATATGAATAAGAATATTATTGCATATGAAAATGCAGCATATTTAACATATGCTATTATATTTTTTGTAAATCTGGACAATTGGGATCACATTGAATTTATTGCACCAGAAATGAAAACATATTATAATCCCATTACGTCAAATGACGCCTTGCATATGGAAATCTAAAGAAAACGTTTTGAATTACAACATGTGTGAAATTCAGCTTTTTACCTCGAATAGGGTCTCTGAAATACTAAACTTAATTCTGAGGTCATATTTTCAAAACTTTGTTTCACCACAGAACCTCGGTCTTTTCAATATTTTGAAAACGAAAGTAAGGATGCCCAACAAAATTCTTGCTTTTTCATATTTGGTAAAACGGAGACGGGTTGGCACATCTAAAGCGTAACATACACATTCTGTGAAATGTTGATGAAAATCCGTCCTGAAATAATGGCTGTAGACCGCGTACAAACTTATGTAGACAATGTCAAGTTTGGTGTCATATGACGTCATAGGCATAAGAAAATCAATGAAATGAAATATTAAGTATCTTAAATATATCAGGTAAATTTTTCATGCCCCATTGGAACTTTGCAACATATAGAAATTAACGCTTAGATATCAAACATTCTTTTTGACCTTATGACGTCAAATGACGTTAATCCTCACATAATAGAAATAAGTCTAAAAGACTAATATTCAGTCCAAATATCCACTTTCTAAATCATCTGAAAGCGATTTTATACGTATTTGAAATTTGACGTCAATGGTTCAAAACTTGGATTTGCCATAGAACCATTGCCTTTTCGAATTTGGAAAACCGGACAAGGAATACACAACAAGAGCGTTACATATACATTCTGTGAAATGTTGATGAAAATTGGTCCAAATGTAATGGCTGTACACCGCGTAAAACCTTTTTGCCCTGATATCAAATCTTAGGTGATATAACGTTACATTATTATGGAATACATTGCATTCTTAAGCTCATGGATTGATGTATAAACTATTAAATTTCCATGGTCCTGTGAAGTTAACAACATATTTGAATTAACGCATATATATCAGAAATTCGTTTTGTCCTTATGACGTCATCTGACGTCAAATGACGTTCATCTTCATAGAATATAAAGCAGACTTGGAGACTTATATACTATCCACATATAAGCTTTCTAGCTCATCTGGAAGCGATTTTATACGCATTTGAAATTTGACGTCAAAAGTTCGAATCTTGGATTCGCCATAAAATCATTGCCTTTTCGAATTTTGAAAAACGGACACCGGGATGCACAACGGTAGCCTAACATACACATTCTGTGAAATTTTGATGAAAATCGGTCCAGAAATAATGGCTGTAGGCCGCGTACAAACATTTTAAGACGACGTCAAGTTTGACGTCAAGACACGTCATAGGCAAATGAAAATCATTGAAATGCAAAATGTTTTTTCTGAAGCTTAAGCTATTAGATTTTCAAGGTGCTCGGACGTTTTCAACATATAGAATTTAACACGTAAAATTTAGAAATTACTTTTCACCTCATGACGTCATATGACGTTAAATGAAGTTCATTCTCTCGGTATCTAAAGAAATCTTAGAGACTTATATCTTATTCAAATATTAGCTTTCTAGCTCATCTGGAAGCGATTTCATACGCATTTGAAATTTGACGTCAATGGTTCGAATCTTTGACTCGCCATAGGACCATTGCCTTTTTAAATTTTGAAAAACGGACACCGGAAGGCACAACTAGAACCTAACATACACATTCTGTGAAATTTTGGTGAAAATCGGCCCAGAAATAATGGCTGTAGACAGCGTACAAATATTTTAAGACGACGTTAAGTTTGACGTCAAAAAACGTCATAGACAAATGGAAATGATCGAAATGAAAAATGTTTTATCTGAAGCATATGCTATTTAATTTTTAAGGTGCTCGGACGTTTTCAACATATAAAAATTAACACGTAAAATTTAGAAATTACTTTTCACCTCATGACGTCATACGACCTTCATCTTCTGAGCATATAAAGGAAACCTAAAGACATATATCCTGTCCAAATATCATCTTTCTAGCTCATCTGGAAGCGATTTTATACGCATTTGAAATTTGACGTCAATGGTTCGAATCTTTGACTCACCATAGAACCATTGCCTTTTTAAATTTTGAAAAACGGACACTGGAAGGCACAACTAGAGCCTAACATACATATTCTGTGAAATTTTGATGAAAATCGTCCCAGAAATAATGGCTGTAGACCGCGTACAAACATTTTCACCTGACGTCAAATCTGACGTTATATGACGTCATATGAAGATGAAATTCATTGCATTCGAAAGCGCATGGTTTGAAATATATGCCATAAAATTTTCATTGTTCTGGGCCATTGGCAACACATCGAAATTAACACAAATACAAGAGGAAGAAAAAAAGAATAAAAAGAATAAGAATAACTAGACTTCTTTTGTTTTGAACAAAAGATAGGGCTTTCTGCACTGCAAACTATGACAAACCTGGTGTTTTTCAAATTTTGGCAAACCTATATAATCCTGCACAATGAAGTCGTAATATATAACTTCTGTGAAAATTCCATGCCAATCCGTCCATAAATGACGGCTGTGCAGTGCGGATGAACTTTGGTAGCTTTTTTAAGTTTTGATGTCATGTGACGTCATATGAAAATTTTACTCATTAAATCTTAATGTTCATGATTACCTACATAGGACATTAAATTTTCATTGTCTATGAACCTTTGCAACATGAGTAAATTGACATTCAGGAATCGGAAATTCTCTACAATTTGATGACGTCATATGACGTTCATCTTTACAAAACACAGAGATATATAATCTCGCCAAATATTTAAAACGTATTTAAAATTTGACGTCCTTGGTTCGAATCTTGGATTCGTCAAAGAACCTTAGTTCTTTCGAATCTTGGCAAACCTATAGAATCCTGCACAATGAGGTCATAATATATAACTTCTGTGAAGATTCCATGCCAATCTATCAATAAATGACGGCTGTACAGAGCGGACAAACCTTGGTAGTTATTAATAGTTCTGACGTCATGTGACGTCATATGAAAATTTTAAACATTGAATCTAAATGTTCCCGATTATGTACAAAGGACATTTAATTTGCATTGTCTATGAAGCTTTGCAACATGAGGAAAATTGACATCAAGAAATCGGAAATTCTATACAACTTGATGACGTCATATGACGTGATATGACGTTCATCTTTACAAAATGCAAAGGAAACACAGAGATATATAATCTCGCCAAATATCAACTTTCTATCTCATCTAGAAACGATTTTATACGTATTTGAAATTTGACGTCCTTGGTTTGAATCTTGGATTCGCCATAGAACCTTTGCTTTTTCGAATCTTGGCAAACCTATATAATCCTGCATAATGAGATCGTAATATATAACTTCTGTGAAAATTCCATGCCAATCCGTCCATAAATGACGGCTGTACAGCGCGTACAAACTTTGGTAGCTATTTTTAGTTCTGACGTCATATGACGTCATATGAAAATTTAAACAATGGATCAAAATTAACATGATCACCTACAAAGGACTTTCAATTTCCATTGTTTATGAACCCTTGCAACATGAGTAAATTGACATCAAGAAATCGGAAATTCTATACAACTTGATGACGTCAAATGACGTCATATGAAGTTCATCTTTACATAATGCAAAGGAAACACAGAGACGTATAATCTCGCCAAATATCAACTTTCTATCTCATCTAGAAACGTTTTTATATGGATTTGAAATTTGACGTCCTTGGTTCGAATCTTGGATTCGCCATAAAACCTTAGTTCTTTCGAATCTTGGCAAACCTATATAATCCTGCACAATGAGGTCTTAATATATAACTTCTGTGAAAATTCCATGACAATCCGTCCATAAATGACGGCTGTACAGCGCGTACAAACTTTGGTAGCTATTTTTAGTTCTGACGTCATGTGACGTCATGTGAAGATAAAAATAATATATTCCAAAATGCCATTGCTTCAGGTATCTGTTGATAGAATTTCTTTGTCCTAGACCTTCAGCAACTTAATGAAATAACAACATCAAAAGGTTGGAAAAAAAGAATAATAATAATAAAAGACAGAACAAACCCAAAAGGTCTTTCTGCGAAAAGCAGAAAGCCCTAATAGAAAACATAACAAACCCAATAGGACTTTCTGCCGAAAGGGCAGAAAGTCCTAAAAAACAGTACAAACCCAATAGGACTTTCTGCCGAAAGGGCAGAAAGTCCTAATAAAAAAAACAGTACAAACCCAATATGACTTTCTGCCTGTAGGCAGAAAGTCCTAATAAAAAAAAACAGTACAAACCCAATAGGACTTTCTGCCGAAAGCGCAGAAAGTCCTAAAAAACAGTACAAACCCAATAGGACTTTCTGCCGAAAGGGCAGAAAGTCCTAATTAATCCCTTTAATTACCTTGGGGCTAATTTAACAACTAGGAAGGTCACAAGGAGTATTAAGTTTTGTATCTAAAGTTATACAGAACACTCGGACACGTTACACGAGCAATATTGCCACAATGTACACGGTATCACCTGTATTGAAAAAGAATAGACATTTGCTTGCAGAGACGAAACAGGACTGGTTCATCCGGAAAATGGTGTTGAAAAGCGTTGATATAAAATACATTTTGGAAAGCTTAAGAATATATATACAACTTATTGCCTGAAGTACGGCAATACTTATATGAATAATCAATGCATTTGCAGGTAATAAAGGAATTTCAGAATGAAGCAATTGAAGATACGGGGCAGGAAAGAATTAGCAGATTTCTTCAAAAGCAGCAGAAAGTAAGCATATGCTAGATGAAAATGAAGACATTAAAGAGGATCTGAAACAAAGAGGCTATACATCATCAAAAGAACTTGAGGACAAAACACCTACTGTTGAGACAGCCAAAGCCCCCGTTCTTATTCTAGGTAAGACTTGCATACAATGAAAGAAGTTCTGAAGTATCCCTTTTGCTTTTACCACCCTTTGTGCATGTAGATTTAAGTGTTTTAAACTGATATACAAATTGAAACGTTACGTTCTGATGGTGCATTATATATAACTTTGCATGCTATAAAGGAAATATAAAATGTTGATGGAGGTTGATTATTTTGTTTGAGGTGCAATAATGCATTTTCTTATGCACTAGTCCGTTTCGTTTGTTAACTATGAAAAATAAAATGCTTCTAAAAACATTAACATTATTATTTTGTTAGCTTAAAGTTAAAACAGCCATTTATTGTCTACTGGAGTCTCAAAATGATTTGTTAGGAGTTTCGATGGTTTACTTTTTTTTTACAAAACTTTTTCAAAGGTGAAACCGGTGCCGGCAAGTCTTCATTTATTAACCTTCTGCTGGGAGAGAAATGGCTGCCAACCGATTTTCTTAGTAACACCCATGTAATTTGTGAGATTATGTACGGTGAAAATCCCAGTGCCATCCTGACTGGAAGAAACATATGTTCTAAGGAAATAAGAGAAAAGGAAGGATTTCGAAAGGAGCTTGAACGTCATTTAGTGATGGTGAATACGTATGATAAAGCTGAGATATATCTGCCATGCGAAATTCTGAAGGTAGGTTGTAGTGTGGCCTTTTTCATGAATACATGTTCATTAAAATCATTTGCTGTCTTTGGGATTAGTTTTCAATGATTCATGAATTTATTGATTTGTTTTTATTTTAGTTGACTTCTTTTCTCCCCACAAAATACCCCAAAATATGTTCCCAGCGAAACTCTTTTTTAAAGAAAATATGTTTTCAAGTAAATTTATGTAAAACTTATCCAGTGGGTTTAAATGTCACGAGAAATATATACATGCATATTGTTCTTCATAATTATAACCCATTCAAAATGCTTTATATTCTATAATGCAAAATATTTTTTGTTGATTTTGTGCATGTTATTTTCCATTTAAAATCGATGACATTCTATTTATAAAACTATCACAAGCAAGCACAGAAGTAGCCATGTGATCCATTAGTAGATGGTCAGTATAAAACAAAACAATATATGATATAATGTGATACTGATTATAGTCGTAATCCTAAACCTACGGATAGAAATAATCCCCTTATATGTAAAGAAGCTTTAGAATTGAAAATCCATATAAAATGTACGAAAGTTTGATCGGTTTTAATTCAGACTTGGTTATATTATTACATGTACAAAAATGTACGAGTATTTTAAAGTATTATGTTACCAACTTCTCTATAATCTATAACCATCAAGTTTTGGTTTTAATCATCACAAGTTATTTGTTTACAGTCTGGGTTAGTCATTGTTGATAGTCCTGGAATAGATGAAAATACAGAGATGGAGAATATCGTCTTGAACTATGCCACCGGTGCATGTGCCTTCATCTTCATGATCAATTCGGAGTTAGCGGGAGGTCTGCAGGAGAGGGTGAGAACACTAAATGCACATTTTATAACATATTTATAAGTAACAGTTCCGTCAGGCTCAGAAATGCAAGAGAAATTTATATCTGCATTAAAACTTTCAATTTTGAATACAAAACACATTAGCATAACTTTTCGACCTTGATTTGTTAAGTTTAATGTCAGTGGGATTGTCCAAAAAGATGCCACTCAAATATTTTGCCATTTATATCACAGTCATTAATTGACTGTCAGATTTGATTTTTATGATGTTTTTAATGGTCTGTAACATGTTATAAATTATCTATGCCAGTTAAGGGCTGATTTTTAGCTCAACAGAGCATAACGTGCTCAGAGTGAGCTATAAGGATCACTTTGCGTTCGTAGTCAAGCTTCGTTCATCGTGCGATGTCAAAAATTCGTTTTAAACAACATCTCCTTTGAAACCGCTGAACAGAATTTGATTAAACTTTGCAGTGATGATCCTTTTTTAAACCTTCAAAAACGTTGCTAAAATAAATTTGATCCATGTAGAACTCTGGTTGCCATGGCAACGGAAATAGAAAAAAAAATGGTAAATTAAATCCTTATAAGCCAATGGTAAGAATTTAATTTCCTTTGGCACACATGATAACTTCATGAACGTCTACCATAATTGCTCATATAAAGATGATCCCTTGAAAAACGAGGCCCCTCGAGGGTCAGTCCTTTATATAGTCTTATATACTTTTTATATATTTTTTAACTCAAATGAAACCTGTAGTCAGAACATAATTTCATTTTGAAGAAAAGGTCACATCATGAATATCTACCATAATTCAAAAACAAAGTTGATCTTGAAAAATATGGCCCCTAGGGTGTCAGCCTAATTTCCTTATATGCTCTGTATAGAAACTTTCAAAATTCTTCTTCTGTGAAGCCAATGGTCAGAATTTAATTTCATCTTGCGATGATGGTCACCTGATGAATATCTACCATAATTGCTAAAATAAAGATAAAGATGATCCCTAGTTGGCCCCTAGGGGTCTGCTTATTTCCTTGTACACTTAGGATGGCCGTCTCTCATCCGTGCGAGTCCGTCTTCAACAATTTCCTTTAAACAATAGCTCCTCCTTTGTTGACTGGATTTTGAACAGTCTTCATAGAATTGATCGTTATGAGACTTTCTCTCAAAATTATTCAATTGTTTGATTTGTTGAGCTCAATTAAATCTTAAAAACACAAACTCTGCGCAACAACAAGGCCTAGAACTTTGTATATCATCACCTATTGGAACTTCTTTTGGAACTCTACCACTTTATTTTCAAATCAGGACACAGGGACCAAAATTTGCCCTGCTCCAGAGGTCACTTGATTTTACATATGCTTATAAACAGGAGTGTTGATTATGGGGTATACGTACTGAGAGAAACCAGTACACCTGGGGTTTGGATATTTGTTGTGTATATAGGAAAAACTAAGGAATGAAGTTTAGATATTTGGTGTGTAACACCTCACGGCGAGTGGGTTCCTCTTGATCTGCAAGCACACAGATTGTGGGTTTTATTAAATAAATGAAACAAACAACGAGTGGGTTCCTCTTGATCTGCAAGCACACAGATTGTGGGTTTTATTAAATAAATGAAACAGACAAAGGTAATCGTACGGCTTTCGCCAAATACGATATAATCGAAGTGTGCAGGCTCCCCGGTGCAAAGGTGAGAGGTCACCAAAAATAAAACGCAGGGGTATAACTCTACCAATTGTGATGGAGCATGCAAAGCAAAGGCCTTGGAATGAATGATGATTATACTAAATGAGACTAAATATATCTTACTAATAAGGAGGGAATAGGTTCATGGATACATTACTGATACAAACAATTAACATGGCCATGAACATAATAATAACAAGAGACGTGACAACACAGACGTGTGACAAGACTTGGACATGCACAAGGACATGGTCATACAAACTGACAAAAACTAATGACACCGTTTTATGTGTATAACCTTGCCTAGCATATATCTACCAAGCTTGCACAAATCATGGCCCCGGGGTCAAAACTGGCCCCGTCCCGGGTGTCAATTGACTTTTACAAAGACATATTTGTATGGGAAAAACTAGAAATTTCGCCCTGTCAGAAACCAAAAGGCACTGAGTTTAGATATTTGGTTTGTTACATGGCCTAGTTAACTTCTACTAAGTGTCTTTTAATAAAGGCCCTTTTGGGTTAAATTTGGCCCCGCCCCAGAGGTCACTTGATTTTACAAAGACTAAGGTATGTGCCTAAAATAATTTGTACACACATTCATTCAATATCTCAAGATTGATTAAATGTAAATGTGCAGTGGATACGTATTTGATCAACACTGGGCAAATGACGGAATAGGAAAATATATGGACAGGATACTTCATCCTTGGGAATGAAGACAAGCATAAATGAAAGTTTCGCAGTAGCGTGGTAAAGACTTGATGGACTTTACTAAGCTGCAGCCCGTCAAAGCTTCTTTCACTTAAGACACATACAACTCCTGTGATTGTACCTCTAGTGAGCATATTAGACGCTGCCGGTGTTTTTTGTAACTGCTGCGTTGATAACATTATTAGCACCGTTCGATTAAGATAGTATTTGTGTGTGTAAAAATAGTTAACAAATTTAAATTCTGAATACCGCTTGTAATTGAAAGATTACTTGAAGAACCTGGACCTCACAAATTAAATTGCAAAGTACATCTTTTGGAAAATGATCCGTAAAACCATTATCATATACATGAAAAACATATATATTTTTGAACAATTGAGTTGATGCTTTCATATAATCTACTTAGCTTGCTTCTCCATTTTAGAAGCGTGTATATTTTCATTAATATCACCTTAAAATTTACCATTAAGTAAATGTAAATGAAATATTCAACATAAATAACAAGTGATCTACCAAAATATTTGCTCAAATTTTGGCTCATTTCTGGGGAATATGTTCCAAGAAAGACGTTTATATGTTTGATATACATTATTAGTTTTAAATAGTACTTGTTCATCTCCCGAATGTACAAAGGTAGTTGGTCCTGTGTCAGTATAACATGCCTGGGAGTAGTATCATGACAATCTACTATCACTACTACTACTTTTCCAATTTTCTTCCTCTCCCTATTATCACCACCACTTTTCTCTTCCCACTGACGTAGTTTCAGCTGTAAAATATCAAAAAATAGCCGTCATGGACAGGGCTTATTGACTGCTTATTCATGTATAACAAGGTGATCCAAAATATCACATACTTTTTTTAAGTTGAATAAAAAATCATGAGTAACGTCATCAATTATGTAAGTCAAATCAGAAGGCTGCAAATAAAGTTACGCTCTATTAAGTACTAAATTTCCAGTTACAGCCATACACATAATGCAGAAAAAAATATTCTGGAGATAAGAACCTCACAAGGCGGTAAGTACATCAACACGTTAATAGATTTCAACAAACAGGGTCAGTAAAGGATAGCCGACCAACAACAGCAGAAGCAATTCAGAGAACGTGCAGAGATCCGGGGAGTAATTCAGATGACATCTCAGAAATCAGTTTTGGAGACATTACCAATAGTCAGTTATGGAACTGCATATAGAGCATTGCGTTTTGATATGAAATTGTTTCTCTATTCGTTGTTTATAATGCAAAATTTGAAAGACACAGACATAAACATCAGACTAGGGATTGCTCAATGGATGATTGATAATAAGAACACAGTTAAAAAAAATACGGGTTTCGAATGAATCACTTTATTTATCTATAAAATGCCATAAACAAACAGGACTGTTGAGTATGGGGTACTGAGAAACCAAATTTCTATTAAGAAAAGCATTTTCTTAACGACAAGGTGACGATATGGGCAGCACTGAGATCAACCGGTGTGATCGGACCGTTCTTCTTTGAATCGAACGGTTAAACAATAGATAGTGACCGATATCTTACTGTCTTGAAAACTAAATGTCTACCTGTTCTGCGGAAAAACAGAATTTACACCAATACAATTTGTTTCTGCAAGATGGAGATACACCACATACTGCAAGACATATGTTAGAATGGTTGAGAAAAACTGTTGGCAGTATTTCCATCTCGTTTTAAGCAGACAAAATCAGGCCTTCACGTTCGCCAGACCTTTGTCCGTTGGATTTCTATGGAAACACTTAAAAAACAATGTTTATAATCCAAAGCTAGACACCCTTGAGCAGATAAAGTCAGCCATTTGCCGAGAATTAAAGAAAATCACACCAGCATTGTGTGTCAATGTCATTGAAATCTTTAAAAAGAGGCGTGACGTCCTTATAGCATAAAATGGACGTCACATTGAAACTACTTTCGCTTTCAATATGAAAGATTAAATGAACATTAAAACATTAAAATATCTAGATTAAACTATTTTTGATCCCCCTCTATCATGGCCTGTTGGACCTGGACCAAATCTGTTCAAATCATGGTCCTAGCGTCAAAACTTGTCCCGTCCAGGGGTCAGTTGATTTTTATAGACTTTTATAGGGTTATGAACTTTAAAATACAACAGGTACAAATTTTGGAATTAAAGATATCTTGCTGTACTTCAACATGAATTATTCTTTCAGTACGACTATTCTTTAACATGAAATAAAGGCAATATTTCTCAGTTTAGCGACTTTAGTGCCTTTTTTGCCCTCTTGATTTCAAAAGTATTTTGTTGTTTTTTTCTGCCAGTCAAATACCAGCATTTGGGAGTATTCTGATTTAATAGGAGTGCGTTTATTTAGGAAGCGTGTCAAAATATATAAAATTAAAATGTTTACTATTTTTAGATGGATATATTCTTAAGAAAGATCTACCAAAAGGCAATGGAAAATCAAACGTGGTTTAAAACTGAAAGTTGCATGTTTATCTGCAATAAATGGGACGCTGTAAGTATTTACCAGAATTTCTCACTTATATATTTTTGTATCATTTTGAGTTATGTGAATAAAATTACCAAATGACTGTTGCATTCATATCAAATTTTTCTGTGGGCTCAGCTTAATATATCTGGAAGGAAGGCAAGCAGCAAATCATTTAATGTATGTTGACAAGTCTTCTATGCGTACATCTAATTTCGATTTTTTTATCTAACCTTTAAACAGGTTTATACGCATGGCCAAATGATCTTGGCAAGATACAACTCTTGGAAATATCAGATCTTATGAGTTGAAAAAATTTTTTTTTTTTAAAAAATTTTTCAATATCTCAAGCAATTCATATCAACTTAAACACTTTGAATAAAGTATCACGGCAAAATTTAGCTATAACTCATACTGGATCACACTAAAGGCAGATAAATAGCAATTTAAATCATCAAATAACTTCTTTACAATTTATATCTTAAATAACTCGCTAGCAATCGTTATCAAACATACAATAAGGTGTAGTATATGATATCTCGACCAATATGTAATAGGTCACACCCAGCAAATATATATTGTTGAAAAATGTAATTCATTCTAAATTTATTATCACGATATTTAAATTTATGTTGACCATATTGACACAGTTTTTTGTCATATTTAGTATCAAGATCAAAATGATAGCAAGGTTTTTGTGTACCTTCTTATGTCAACTTTAATTTGCTACAGATCCCAAATAATGAAAAAGATGCTGTAGAAAATTACATACGTGATCATTTCAAGAGGATTGATTTGTTCGAAGTTTCCAGTATATTCATGATGTCAACACTTGAGGCAGATTTTATACAGAAAGCGACAAAGGGGAGGCTATCACCCAAGTTTTCCGTGATTCTACAGGAAATCAAGCGTCTGATTCCAGTAATTAGGAAAAGTGTATTGAAGAAAAAATATTCGTAAGTATTCCTTTCTTCGATAAGAATTGGGCAGTGTTATAGACAATAATAACATGAATTACTTCCATGATTATTTAACCTAAGCTTTTCTGTAAACAAACTTTCATGTTCTAAGCTATTGAATTGGTATGATGTAAAAGATGATTTTCTTTGTAACATATGTTACATGACTTTCCTTATAGTATAAACAACAAAAATACCACAAAAATATGAAAATTTATCAATAATTTTGACTTTCTATTAAAATCATCTGACAACTTTCTTCTTAAATTATCTGACAAAAAACATTCTTATCCTTAGGATCAAGATATTTTGTGTGAAATATTCTTATTTTATTATTAAATAAACACGTCCTAATATAAATTAGAATGAATTTTATTTTTTTGGAAATTTGGGAAAATTAAGGCAAGAATTTCTTTGTACAATTTACAAGACAGCAACTGTAATTAGGCAATAGTAAAAATGATTATATGAACATGTATTCATTATATTGGTAACAATGGTGTTCACGGCATGCTTTCATAGACAACAATTTGTTTTCTTAGGTATTTAGAGAAAATTGTTGGAGTGTGTTTGCATTGTATTCACACTCATCTATCAGATGTTGGAAAATCAAAATCAGAAAAAGAAAGCAAGCATGCAGAGATCGAAGAAAAGATGAAGACTGTTTCTTTGGGCATCAAATGTCTTTTCAAAAAGTGTAAAGAAGATTTAGAAACTAAACTTAAGACGGTTGGTCTTGACCTTCAAAACCACATGAATCAGAAAGAAATTCGAGATGCAATCTGCAGGTAAGCCTTCTTGTTTCTGTCGTATAGCTGAGTAGTCTTTGTTGCTCTTGATTAGTCTTTTTTGTCACATCTCATTAACCTTAGTATAACTTAAAAAAATCCAGATAATATGAAATATTATTAAACTGCAAACCAAAATTTAGTCAGATAGCCTTTTTTCTAAAAATGTTTTACATCGATATTGATTGAATCATCTAAACCAGGTCTGACTGTAGAATTTGACTCGACAGTAATTTACATCTTGTTCAGCCTGGGAACTTGATAAAATAACCTTGCATTAAGGCAAGTCGTGTTCAAAATATTAACCTCATTTTGTCAACATTTTAACTGTTTTGTGGATAGAAAACTATGTTTGTTTGGGGAGTTTCATGATATTCTAATTCTTAACAGATCTGTATCTGAAGATCTTCCTAAAACGATGAAATCGACACTTGTTGATCAAACAGAGATCGAACAGCGAGTGCGCCAGAAAGTCATGCAAGAGATTACTAAATGGGAAGAAAACACACAACTTTTTGAGAAAACTGCTATAGCGGTAAATGGGACATTGACTTCTTCGATTCCAAAGTTAATGAAAGAAATCAAAGATATTCAATGCAGTTTGACTGGACAGACAGAAGAAGAAGCAAAAGATACTGACAAGGAAAAGGTTGAGTCTGTACAAAGTTTTTCCCAGATTCTTTTTTTCAAAATTAACCTTGACAAGTTGATATTTGTTGTTAAATCTATTCTCCATGCACCTTTTTATGGTTTTCATTCCATAAAGAAAAGAATTGAACGTTCGTTTTCACTGGAATTTTCTGACGCAAATACGACAAACACACAAATACGTGAAAAGCATACAAGACAGTTAGTTGATCACATTTGTAGCTCGTTTGATTTTAATGAATTGATTAGGGAAGACATGCAACCAATATTCAATTGCGTTGACGATCATCAGAAAAAAATAGAAGAAATAATACTAGCAGACCAAATATTGTTAAAGAAACTAAAAAAAGATATTAGTTCTGATGACGAAATCAAACAAGCATTTGAACCGTGGAAAAAAATATTTGAGGATCTTAAAAGAAGATTAGACGATTCAAAAACACAATTAAAATAGCAAAACACAAACACACACACACACATAATCCGACTTCAATAAAAGTGTCTTAGAGGTATTCTAAAGTTAGCAAATTCCAGATATAAATGGAAAACATTTTAAAGATAATTTCAAGTAATAACAATAAAATTTTGATGGATATATTTGTTCCATTGTTTCACTATTTGTTTAATTGGTATTTTAGTCAGAATATGCATATGTGTCTTCACAAATGAAATAGTTCTATCAATATTATTTGTGCATCCATTTTCATGAATGGCGAAATAATGCCGTATCATCAATCGTGTTTCTTACAATATATTCATGAATTTTGTAACTGTTTTTTATACATAATATAAACAACTAAAACATAAAAGGATCGTTTTCTAAAAGGATACGATATTGTGTATTTATTTAATCTGTACGTTAATCATATCTTATTTCAGTTTTGAAAAAGATTGAGTTTCGAGTTTCTTTTACGTGTAGTAATGTAATAACAAATCAATATGATGTTGTCGTCCATTTTCTGTTGACACCGACTGGCATAAAACAGTTGGAGTGCCTTTAGAATGTTTTAATGTCATTCTCATATTGAATGTTGTCAAGATATACTGTGTACAAATATTTATAACATCGAATTTTATATATCATTATGTTTATAGTGGTTGAATAATGCTGTTATTTAAAAAGATTCATTGCATAAAGATTCATTGCATAAAGATTCATTGCATTACACGTCTTAAATGACATTTATGTAAATGAGACTTGTATGTTATCTTGCCGTTTTTTGTTGTTGTTGTTTTTTGTTGTTGTTGTTTTTGTTTTTTCATAAAAAGCTACTCTATATAAAGGTAGTTCCAGAACTGGTTGGCCCGGTGTCAGGATAATGTGACTGGAAGTGGTATCGTTCCACATTCCTACGGCGTGATCCTGCAGTGTGGCAGCACTATACCTGACGTTAAACCAAATTTAAAAAAGCTTCTAAACTGAAGCAACAAAAACAAAAATGATATTCAGTATTGTGTTTGTATCCCTTATATTATATTTTTGAGCATGTTCCTTTTGCCAATGAAAGAGTTAAATAAAAGTTTTAGAGAGTTTGGTTAAATTGTACAAAAACGTACTTTGTATAAAACAGCAAAGAAACTGTTTGCAAACTTTTCTCTGCCGAAATAATTAACACGACGTAGACATTTCGTTATATTTTGTATTTCATTATTTTATTGGCTGACTTATTTTCGGAGACCTTTAATGAATATTTTCATTTCCAATTTAAATTTGTTTCACGTTATTGTTTGAAATAATGAAAAAAATGTTTCTATAAAACATACCATACTTCATAATAAGTAAATAATATTCGTCATTATAAATAAATCGATAATAAGCCCAAACTACTTGGTACATTTTAGTATTTCACATTCTTAAGATGTCACTTTCTTAGTATTTCAAACTACACATTTGATAATTATAAGTATAATATAAACACAATGTATTTGTTGACTACGGTCTAACCAGCACAATACAATTATCTGTTTGCAATAGCATTTCTGATC
>CM037795.1:43122479-43172479 GCA_021229015.1 Solen grandis | reverse complement strand
ATATAAGCCTAAGTTTCATAGTTATTTTTATTTTATCGCAGCCTTTAGGTCATCGGTTGTTTTTGATGTAGGTCTGTAAACTCTATCATTCAGATATTCCCACAAGAAAAAAAATAAGGTGTGTGTGTGTGGGGGGGGGTCTCAAATCAGGTGAGTGTGGCGACCATTCAGTTTTTAAAGAAATACAATCCTGGCCAAATGTTTTCTTTAACCATGCGATTACATCACCGGCTGTGCGTGGGGTTGTCCCATCTCGCTGAAACCATACAGATTCTATATTCATACATTTCCTTCGTCGTATTACTGGTACAAACTTTCTTTTTAAGAGATTTAAGTAGCGCTCCTTGTGAACTGTTTCAACAGTTTCTTCATTATCTTCGAAGAAGAAAGGGCTGATTATTCCATTTACACACATCGCCGCCCAAACCGTTACCGTCTCGGCATGAAATGGTTTCCCAATGTAAAAATCAGGCTTCTCAGACCCCAATAGGCCTATCTACATTTTTCTGGTTTCTTGTTAACCTGAGCATTTAGGTGGAGGTGTGCCTCGTCTGAGAACCAGATGTTATCAACAATATGTATATGTTAAATCATCCTTAAAATGTCCGTAGGTTTTAAATGCTGCAAGAAAGAAATGTTGTTTGGCTTCAGTTTTAAATCATATTTCAACATTCTGTAGACACTTAGAGCGCATAGTGTTGGTGATGTAACCTAAGACTTTAAGATAAGATTTTGCGGAGTTTCCATTGAGGAAAAATCTTATCTTCACCAGTTCAAATTTCTACACTTCTCACATATTTTGGTCGTCCGGGATTTCTGTGCCTTCCGTCTTCTAAGGATCTTGTGTCTTCAAATCTGCGAATAATTCTTTGAATTTGCTTCTTGTCATCTTCTCCAACTCTAGATACATCTTTTTCATAGTTCTGATGACAAGTGTAGGCGAATTACTTTGATAGTGAATTTAATTCAGAACACTATTACTTTGACAGCGCCATTTTGCAAAAGTGTCAAAAAGAAATGACGTCATCAATGACGCCATGACATCAACATGTTTTCGTACTTTTATGCATGCCAAAAATTTCATCCATCTTCTATATTTTGTTGCATAAATCGTTAAAATATGTATAAAAATGGTAAAGTAATAGTGTTTAGATATTATGAAACACCTTTCATATGTGTATATTAGAAACCCCGATAAAACTGAGCAGACTCACTGCAAGTGTTATCACAATGTATGCATGAAACATTTTTATTAGTCTGAAAATGGGAAATTCAGTTCTGGAAGAGCCACTACGTGTTATTTCTAAGCAATGCGAGCTGTACCTACAATACATTTTTTTTAAACTGGCAGTCGTACCAATATACTCTGATTTCTGAGTCATGGGACCGATAAATATTTGGTAAACGGTCACGAATTTTCATATGGAAACAACCTTATTTAGCAACAGTTGATGCTTAAACAAGTAGCTTCTCTTGTTTTCTCTCAAATATACATGTACGAGGGCGGGTCAATAATTAGTGTCGTTACCATAGTAAAATGAAAACCACTGACGCAAATATCAATTTCTTTATGTCATTCCTTCAAAGTAATCACCTTTATGTAATACACAGAGTTTCAGTCGTTTAATCCAATTTCCAAATGCTTTTCTATAGTCTTCTTTAGGTATACCTTTACATAACTGATACAATGCGGATCCAAGTCTATTCCGGCTTCTGTAGCGGGGACCCTGAGAGTGTTTCTTTAACTTTGGGAACAGAAAAAAAGTCACAGGGTGCCAAATCTGGCGAGTATTGTTGTGGGTGGTTTAGAACAGTCACATGTTTACTTTCAAGAAATTTATTCACAATGGTGTAGCGTTATCATGCAAAAGGTACATGCCCCTCATTCCGGTACTAGGAGGAAGTTTACAATAATATTTGTCAACCTTAGTTAGTACTTTCCTTCTGTAAAACTTCGTATTGACAGAGCATTTCTTTGGAACAGCAACATGTGCAACTAATCCGTGAATTCCGAAGAACATAGCATACATTACTTTCTTGGAGCTTGTCACTCTTTTGGCTATACAACCCTACGGGCATGTTTCGTTGTCCATATTTTATCATTTATTTTGCGAGTCGGCTCAAAAAAGTGGAACCAGCTTTCATCACCAGTAAAAATGTTAGAAAACTTCCTACTGTCATATTTTTGAAACAACTTTAATAACTTTCTGGCACATTTCAAACGCTCTTGCTTTTGTTCAGGACTTAACAAATGTGGTATCCACCTAGTAGCGATCTTCCTAACTCGAAGATGCTTCTTCAGAATGGTAAAAGCTGACCCTTTTGAAATCGTATATCATGCTTCTTTACCAATGAGATCGTTTACTTTTTTAATGTTGTTTCTGGTGATAACTGACGGTTTCCTGCCTCTACCACTGGCATCCTCCAACCTCTCTAGAGCTGTCGTTCTTAAACATAACATTCACCTTTGAACTGTTCTTAAACTAACAACAGAAGACCCAAAAACAGTACATGTTTTTGATAACAGCCATGTACGCGTTTTAATATAAGACCGTATTTCTAAAGATTTCACTGAACGTTTGGCAGACATTTTTATACGCAATTGATCGTATGTACCTCTTTCAGTACTTATTTTCTCACTGTCCCTGTGTATAGATATACACGTATGACACACCGTTGGAAAACTAAAGAGTTCATGCGTATTGATCATAGTATAACTTAGCTCCATGCAGTATTCGTGAAATAAAGTGAGGGACGACACTAATTATTGACCCACCCTCGAAGTTAAATTTGCAAAGCTCTTTTCTGGGTAATCGAAACCACGTGTTTGTCCTCTACACAGAGAGCACCTGCTTGTGGATGGGAACGAGGCTCTGGCGAGCTACAGCTCATGAGATGGTACCCGAGGTACGGATTTTCACTTTCCGTAAACACGTGATAGGTTTTATTATCTTTTTTTTATTATTTAAACCTTCAACTTTAAAATGTTTTTATATGCATTACTTACATTGTTGAACGTTATACTTGACTTAAGAGAATACTTTTAGATATTGTTATAAATGTGTTGTAATTTTCTACGAAATTCTTGGATTGGTTCCGAAAGTCATGATGTCATATCACTTAAAGTGTGTACAAGATAGAACTTTCTAGCAGCCATTAAAGCAAAGGTAAAATCCGTCTGGTGAGCAAGATATTTAAATCTTTCTCATCACTAAAAATGAAGAAGAAATCGTGTATATGATGTTACCAGCGGGCCATATTGTTCCCTGAGATGCCAGGACTTTCTCCACTTTGTCCGGGTTGTCCAATAGATCCCGCAGGTTAAACGAGGTGTCCAGCAGGACCAATCCTGCCTGAGATGGGTGACAATAACATAACGTAAAAACGAGGGTTGTCCTAAAAATCCGAGATAAGTAAAATTATCATTTAATTCCAGATTAGTCATTAAAAAGTGTATATTATCATTATATAGCCTTCAGAAATCTGAATAAAATTGTCAAATGTGTATGCTGTAACATCTCGTAAAAAATGTGGTAAGATAAAATATCTTAATTCTAAACTGAATAATAAATTAATTAGATACTAACAATTATCATAGCTGAATTATAAGAAATCCGTATGCTCTGCGCAGCGTTGTCGTTTGTTTTGTAAATCATCAAACAGCATCAATCAATCGTAAACCAGGCGTTCAGTATGACAAACCGTATGCAACCGGTCGCTTACATTCAGCTATGGAGTTGTCTTAGGACCATATAGCATGGTGTTCACGTGCTCCTTATGCTGTACATGGGTTTACGTCAGCATCGTGGTTCTTGACACTGAGATAGTTTCATAGCTGACTGTAAGCATACGGTTGCATACGGTTTGGCATACTGAACGCACGCCAGTTAACACCATGTGCAGAAAATCGTTAGATGGTGCTTTGAAACTTTTTGAAGAAATATGGTGTGCTTATTTTATTTTATTTTTTTTTCAAATTCTCAGAAACTGTAGAAACCAAGTTGGGTTCTTCTAGCGTTGACGTCATCAGCCATTATCTCCGAGTATTCTAGGATGGGCGAAATATCACGACTGACAAACACACTTGTTGAAGTGGCGAGGGGGTCTGAAGGATTTTTCCAAAACTGTAATTACTAATTCCGTTTTTGTTAGAGATAAATGATAAATAGATAAAATAGGTAGAAGATAGAGGTCACACCTTGTGACTCAACAGCATTTCCACGGTTATATTTCCCTTGTCCTTCTGTGCAAACTCCGGCCAGTAGTCCGCGACAGGCCGTGTGTAGTCCAGTAGACCTCTAAACATAGACAAGTAGATAAGTGGAAGCATTCAGTAGAGATATCGGTTGAAATATATCACGTTTTAGGGGGCTTTTTTTGTATTTGTTTGTTTGATTTTGTTTTTTCCGAAACCATTTTGTGACTTTCAAACGTGATTGCGCTGAAATTTGTTTTCATGGAATCACTTAATACGTTTAAAAGCATAATTATATAATATCTTTGGTGGCAGGGTAGTAGAAACGGTGAGAACAAAACAATACAATTCTATTATCTGATTAAATGCCATTATCAAAAGATACATACCTTTGAACCATCCGAGCTACAACAATGGCAGCCAATCCCTTAGAAGCGGAGAAAACCATGGTTATGGTATGCCGGTCCCATGGCCGCTTGGCCCCGACATCTGCATAACCTCCCCATATATCCAACACACACTCTCCTTCATGATAGAGAGCAATAGCGGCCCCTGGTTCTAAGCCAGACTCAACATTGGCCCTAAAATTATAATAAATGTTAAAGAACATGAATAATTTTAACTGGTTTCAAATCGCGTTTTTTTTTTCATATTAAACCCCCGACATGTAGTAATAAAAAGGCGTTTGCTGCATGTATAAACAACGTGTGTACAGTAGAGCTTACGTAGTTTGTCTTACACGCATTTACCCACTATTCCAAGATGGTGTCAAAATATCCCCCTTCCACCAATAATCCCCTCACCCTCCTCAGATGACAATTGTTGTTAACATACATTTAGACAAATGACGGTGTATTTTCTGCTGTAATTTGGCGGAGGGCATGTATCGCAAGTCGACGAATATTATATCAACTGCAATAAACTTTTCGAGTCCTTTCGGAACAGGCTGGACAACGTGATGGCGAAATTTTGATAGTATTTAAAGGAGTCATAAATCAATCACGGAGGTGCAGGTTTCGGTTATTTAGTGGTGTAACAATGGTCCATATAGATAGCTAGAATTCCGATACAAATGCGTGTAACGTGCTTGATGATAATGAAACCATTTTTCAAATAAAGCGAACTATCAAGAGTTATCTGTAAGTACGTATGTTCTATTTGTGGAATTTGATTTCCTTTTTCACTGTTTAACGAAAAATGTGCTAAAAAAACTTGGCTAATTATTAAAAACGGTTACCATGGAAATACCAACATAGAATTAAATCGATTAAGCTTCCCCATCTTTGTTTTTCAATTTCCATACATAGCACAACTTTTTATACAGATATGCTAACAGAAAATGTTATAGAAGGGGAAAATATAGTATACGCCATGAACAACCAAGAAACACTGACTGCTGACCGTTAACTGAAGGTTAAATGTATAACTAAAGGCCCTTCTCATTTTCTTCACGGGTCGCGTCATTTATCGGTGTTACACACCAGAATGCGTAAGAATGATTTATTCCTAAACCATATTACTGAAAATAATTTATGTTCATATTGTAATGTACCTGAAAACGCCGAGCACTATTTTTTCTGTGTAAAAAAATACAGAAATGAACGTATCCAATTATTCCAAGAAACAAGACAATTGCAATCTCCTTCTTAACGGAAATGTAACCATTTCTCAAGAAGACAATAAAAGTATAATAAATGCTGTCCATAAATATATCAAAAACACAAAACGCTTCTGGGAATATTAGGATTATAAATCAGACAGACCATCCAGCTCTTATAATCTTCTTATTTTTCTCCCTCTTCTTCTCTTGCTATTCTTTTTTTTCTCTCTCTCTTAATTACACGTTCAATGTATATTTTTCTTTTTTCTTTACAATTACTATTATTACTATAACTATTATTATCATTAGTAGTAGTGTTACCATTATTACAATCTGCCAAATACATATACATATTCCCGTCATATAAATTTATTTACATGTATTCTCTTGTCAGTGGAGAGTCAAATCTAAGTTTGAGAACTTGTTACTTAACCCTTTGGTCAACAACTGTAACATCTATTCTGTTTGTAATCTGTACCAATATTTTGTAATTGGCAATAAAATTTGTATAAATCAACTAAATGCCCGCCGGGGTCTTGCAGTTGGTTGCTTAAAACAGGTTAGCCGTTAGTTGAAATTTATTCATTTTTACTTTGATTGGGAATTAGGTTTTTACAACATAAACTAATCCTTCTCGATAATGGATAGATTGAACCAGTGATTGACGCCTTAAAAAGCCATGAAAACCTACAACCGTTGGATCTAAAGTCATGCCTCAGGTTAGCCGTTTTGAACAGGTGGTCGATAATAAATCCTGAACTGTATTTCTAAATAGTCATGAAAGATGCCTTTACATTTTTAGGAAACTATAATATTTTGATTGAACATGATTAATATACATCATAATTTAATGATCAAATTAATATATGTTTTATTTTATATCATCTATTTTGTCTGATTTCGAGTTTTCTGACGAAAGACAAAAAGCAAACAGTTGGCTGGGCGACAACACGAAAAGTTGAATTTCGGACGAAAAGTCAAAATACGCCCCGAAATTTCGATATTCCATTTTTCGCACCGCCAAACTACCTTTTATGCGTATTTTCGCCATCGAGCTTTTCGCCCCAACAACCCTCACACGACATGTCAGAAATCAGCAAACATATTTATCACCTACTGTGCGTTAGAACTACATGTGAGGTGGGACATATCAATATCTTATCGTTGACATGTAGACACGTGACACACTATTTTAGTTTTATCTGGTATTTCCTTACCCTTTCATATCGCAATGGTACACATTTTAGTTACATATATACACAATCTTATAGTTATGAATAAAAGTACACACACATATAGACAGTAATTATACACATAGTTACGTTCAGGTATGCTTATAATTGTATTTTTTAATGGGGCCTCCGTGGCCGAGTGATTGTTGCTGACATATTATCACTTAGTCTCTCACGGCTGTAGGTTCGAATCCCGACATGGTCACATGTGAGGAAACCTTCCAGCCGGCCTGCGGCATATGTGATTGTCTCTGTACACACTGTGCCATATTGTTTGAAGCAGGCAATCACCATTTGATTTAAACATCTGAATATCTTAAACGATCTAAATATGACCAGATATTTTAGGGAGGTATCAGTTAATATATACATGTACAATGTACATTAAATATACTAAAATATACTCTGATTGAAAATAGAAGTCGACCTACCTGAAGAGGTCAGCTACGGGTTTGAAGGCCGGGTGGTATGTACCGTCCACTCCGGCGGGTAGCCTGATGGTCAGTAGTCTTGGGACATACAGGCAGCTGAGGACAGCCACCAGACCGGCCAGTATCCATTTCCGCCCTCCCATCACCGGCGTGTGAGATATAACAGAATCACGTGACCCCCAGTCATTGTTTATCAACTGCAGTGTATACAAGGGATAGGGCGGGTCTTAGTAATCGTTGTTTCTTAAGCACGTGAGAAAGGAGTAATAGATAGATACATAAATAAGAACATGTCTAATGCCGTGATTGTAAAATATGTTTTATTTTCATATTCTTCTTTTCTTAAATCTTGATCTAGATCTACAGTGTTATCATACTAAAGGTCATAAATCACTTTATTTGGTTTGCGATAAATTCCATAAAATTTAAAATATAAACTATAACTTATACGTACAGTTTGTCCGACTTACTCGTCCAAAGAAATGCTTGTATTTGAACAAATTTGAAAAATAAATTGCATAAAATTAATCTTGAGGTCCTGATACGGAGTGTGTATGGTACGTACGTGACCAACGCGGATTATGGATGGAGCTAGTTACGGCAGCGACTGCTTAAAGTCCTGTTTTGCTAGCTCAAAATATAAATACAAAATATAAATACAAAATATAAATACAAAATATAAATACAAAATGTAAATACAAAATATAAATACAAAATGTAAATTGACTCTGAACTGTACTTAAAACATTACGTGAATTATGTCAAACGGGAGGTGGGTCCATAGGCAAATATGTTATTGTTTATATTTTTTTTTTTTTGGGGGGGGGGGGGGGGAGGAGGGGCTCCCGTGGCCGAGCGGTTACAGTCGTGGACTACAAATCTCTCAGCCCCTCACCGCTGTGGGTTTGAATCCCGGTAGGGACTTCGGATTTTTCATGTGAGGAAGCCTTCCAGCTTGCTTGCGATA
The DNA here is from genome assembly GCA_021229015.1 of Solen grandis. Lineage (NCBI taxonomy): Eukaryota > Metazoa > Mollusca > Bivalvia > Adapedonta > Solenidae > Solen > Solen grandis. The sequence goes on along the minus strand of CM037795.1, from coordinate 43,164,054 downwards.
GGTCGGTGGTTCTACCCGGGTACCTCTGTGTACTCGGGGTCTTCCTCCACCTGTAATTAGCTGGACGTCGCTATATGATTGAAATACTATCGCAGCGACGGTAAACCCCAATACAACAACAACAACTTGTTTCAAATTTTATGGACATCGCATTGATCCCCTTCGCGTCGCTGACAGGTTTACATTCCATGGTTTGTGCATAATATTCATCTAGTATTAGTTCAAACTAAATATATATTTAGACAACCCATCAGGTGTATAGTCATCGTTGCGATGAACATTTCATTATTTCAATAAAACTTCTACGGACTACAGTAGAGATACGTTATTCTGGACAATGGAGGGGCGGACGTGGATACTGACCGGCCTGGTGGCTGTCCTCAGCTACCTGTATGTCCCCAGACTACTGACCAGCAGGCTGCCCATCGTAGTGGACGGCACATACCACCCGGCCTTCAAACCCGTCGCTGACCTATTCAGGTAGGTCGATCTTTATTGTGATTAAGATATTAATGACTCTTTCTATTCGCGAATATCAACCACCCATTTCGATGTTCTCTTTCAGCTTAAACTTGTTTCACATTCAGTTTTATTGTCTACCTGAATTTAAGTGTATATAACTCGTTAAAGTACATGCGTGAAGTGTAATATATGTAATTCAGTGTAAGTAACTATATATACATAAATGTATGTGAAGAGAATGTAACTACACGCGTACATTAATATTGTGTATGTACATAACATATGCTACTGTTAATATGTGTAATGAAAATTAAATGTGATGAGGTAGATCTGTATACACGTATACATGTATGTCATTACATGAACGTTGGTGAATAAATATTCACTGACAGATGAAGACGTGTATAGACAGACACAGTGACCATGAATTTCTTGTGAAAACACATACACACAGGTAAGCGCCAGCTATGTTACAGGCGTGTACGTTAATTCTAAATGCAATAACACGATTTTTAAGCCATCTAGTAGATATACAAATACTTATACATCATGCACATAAGCAAGCCGAAAATGACATGCCTTTCTTAGACAACTGAGGCCAAGTGTGCAGCCAGACCTGGACTCGAATTCGGGACGCCTGGCTTACAGGACGAGTGCTCTACCGTCTGAGCTATATACCGGAAACAAAAAAAACTCTCACAAAAAGGCGTTACACACTCCCCTACTATTTGCATTTCGCCCCGACTTTACACAGATACCAAATTGCTATGTTTCGGTGAACTCAAAAGCAGTGTATAGGTTTCTACTAGAGAACCATACTGTACGTAACACAACAATTGCGAACTATGATACACACACACTAATGATAGGCATAATATAACATCAGCACCAGTGGTAGTGTACCTACATGACTGCGGATACGAATGCTGTTGGTTAGAACACCGTCATAGGTAACAGATGACATAGATGATAGTTCATTTTTAGATGCCATTCCCAGACGCAAAGCACTGGTCCAACCCAGGAACCATCACACATTATACATGTAACTCGCTTCCCAACGACGAAAAATGAATGAAGTTAAAACTGAACTTCCTTATTTTCATTTTTTTTTTACAAAAATTATATCAATTGTCAAGTCAACCCAAGTCAGCTAAAAAACAACAACAACAACAACAACAAACAAGCTTACAATATCATTCCTGGATTTTATCTTTCACACTACTATGAATAAATTCATGATCAGGATTTTCCCGATGCGCGTGGTCGGTCAGACAGATAATGGGACTGAAAATATATATATATATATTTTTTTTTTTTTTTTTTTCATTTTTATTGGTTGCTTTATTATTTAGGAATTTTTTAAACCAATCGACGTTCATTTAATATTATATCGAAGTCGGTTATCAGACCAGTTCATTCATGGCCGATGAATGAAGAGGAAGAGGAATAAGCTGCGAATGTTCTACGATGATTTAACAATTGACTATTATCCATTAAACATAATAGCTCTGTTACTGTTATATCATTTAGATATGTGTACTTTTAATCCCTATATATCCTTATATCAGGGCCCATGTTGAGTCTAACATAGAACCAGGGGCCGCTATTGCTCTCTACCATGAAGGAGAGTGTGTGTTGGATATGTGGGGAGGTTATGCAGATGCCGGGGCCAAGCGGCCATGGGACCAGCATACCATGACTCTAGCCTTCTCAACTTCTAAAGGATTGGCCGCGATTGTTGTAGCTCAGATGGTTCAAAAGTATGTATCTTTTGATATTGAAAATATAATCAAATAATAAAAATATGTTAATTTCTCCGCTTCCAAGAGATTGGCCGCCATTGTTGTAGCTCGGGTGGTTCAAATGTATGTTTCTTTTGATATTGAAATTTAATTAGCTAATATAATTATGTTGATTCTTTGTTTTCAACCTGCAAACAAAGATACGTATCATATACATATACTTTTTATTTCCAATTTTAAGTGAATTTTAAGCAATCGCGTTTGAAATGCACACGCAGTAGGGGAAAAAAAGAAAGAACGATAAAAGAAAACACGTGACAGTTGTTCTTTCATTTGCTTCAATTAATATTTAATCAACTGTCTATGTACAGGGGTCTACTGAACTATACACGACCTGTCGCTTACTACTGGCCAGAGTTTGCACAGAAGGACAAGGGAAACATAACCGTAGAAATGCTGTTGAGTCACAAAGTAAATATGATCATCCCCTTTCTTCTGTCTTCCTTCATCTTTTCACCCATATCCGATCTGATCAAGAGTCTTTGGTCTCCTTACCCGCTGATGTACAGCCTGACTCGAACCCGTGGCCTTTCGATCGCTTACAAGGTGAAGGCTCTACCGATTAAGCTGCCCGGCTATCCACTATTGTGAACTATCGGTAACATAGCAATGACTTTATCATTTTCCCTTAAGTTTGGGTTCTATTTTAAGTTTTTCTCTCTGGTGAATATCACAACCTCTTGCATTTCGAAAGGTTCATGAAAAGCGCATCGAGATTTTTGTGCTTAAAACATGTTCTCTTTCACAGCGACGGTGCGACCCGTGTCGGCATGCATAAGGGTAGCTCAAGTACTGGTTTGTCCAGTGCCAAGATAACCATGGCTGTTGTATGGCAGTGGGACATCAATATATATAAGTATATCAATTTATATATCAGACCAAATTACTGATCAACAGATATATATTCAGCCTTTGCAAAACCAAGTTATACAGGAAAAACAATAATGTTTACATCAAAGAACGCCTTTTTTAAAAAATAAAGAATGGGATTAAAAATTAGATACAAAACTGTAGTTTATTCGAAAGATAAAAACTAAACCAAAACAAAAATGCATAAAACAATTAACTTTTCACTAGTCTACTGTATAGGCACAAGTAAGGTATTAAAGTAGCCAGAGGCGAGGAATTTTGTACAGTCCGCGTTTTAATATTTTAATCATGTCCTGCATTTGTAATGACCGAGAGTCAAGTTTACAAAGAGAACGGTGGTTTTGTGTTGGATTTTAGATTTTTTTTTTCACTCAAAGAGTTTCATTTCTTAAGCAATCATCTTCAAACTTTATGACAAACTTAATGACAATGTTTACAGCCATAATCCCTCAGTCAAGTTTGGTTATGGCTGATATCAGCCTATTAGGTTAGGATTTATGACCCTTTTAATATAACTTAGTTTTTTATGCTACAACCTTCAAGTTTTGACCACATGTACTGTATGGTTTGTGAGATTGAAATGATCTTGCTGTATTTCTGCATGGTTTATGTATTTTGTACAGCTATGCTATAACTGGTAACTTGTACAAGGCAATCAAGATAATGTTTCTTAGGTGAGCGGCGTCAGGGCCCTCTAGACCCTCTTGTTTTAGAATATTCAGTTAAAAGTTTAAACATGCAGCTGACAATAATCACCAAAAACCCATTGTCTTAGGTGTCTCTTACTCTATTTTCCTTTTTCTTTATTTTTTTATACAAACCGCAATTTATTATCGTTATAAAAATAGAATATTTTTTCTGTACTAAATTTTTATCATCCATTTATGATAATGGTTAGAAAAGAACAAAATTCATAATAAGACTAATGTTGATAAATAATAAATAATTATAATGGCATACTTCACTGCCGCATATTAAAACTTGACATTATATTCATTATTATGGTCTATTTGATAAGCAACCAAGTATATATTCTGATTTATCATACATTAAAAAAACGGGTAGTTTAAACAAAATGTTCGATGCCATCGGTGTCTTATACAAATATCTATGGCTTTTATCATGTAAATTAGCTCTTCATTCAAATATGAGAGCCATAACATGTTTTTCTCATTTTCAGGCAGGATTGGTTTTACTGGATACCACTTTTGGCATAAGGGATCTATTAGACAACCCGGACAAAGTGGAGAGAGCACTGGCATCTCAGGGAACAATTTGGCCTGCTGGTAATTCTCTCGTTTATAATGTACGAGTTGTCGTTCTTGCGGGACTGGGTCAATAAAAGACTACTGTGGGTAGGTGTGAAGTCCTGCAAGAACGACAACCCGACGACGTTACGAATGGCGAGATTCTTAATTAAGAAAATTTTACTTCTGCGAGAGAAAAATTGCGCAATATTTATGAAATACACACAAATTCAAGAAAGAAAAAAAAGACAAAAAAGAAAATACTCACCTCATAGTTCATAACTTGTTTAATGAAGGGACTCTTACCTTTCAGTGTTCCTCGGCAGTTGTCTGTTATGGAAAAGTTCTTTAAAATTTTAAGTTTAGCGTTGTTTTTCTATTATGAAAAAAGACACAAAATTCAAGGAAATACTCAACTACTCACCATGTAGTAGATAGCCTTATGGTAACTTGTTAAACGACTTGACAGTTAATTAACCCCCTGTAAATTTAATTGTTTAAGTGTTTTTGTTTATTATTATTATTATTATTGTTATTATTATTAAGTGTTTGAACTGAACATGAAGTTACCTTTCGACAGGGACCCAGTTCGGGTACCACATGGTAACGTATGGCATGTACGTGGACACTTTGGTACGGAAGGTGGACCCCCAGGGTCGTACCATGGACCGGATCTTCCGGGAGGATATCGCCGAACCCTTGGTGGGTATAGAGACCAGAGAGAGAGAGAGAGAGAGAGAGAGAGGGGGGGGGGAGAGACAGTAAAATATAAACATGGCGGAAATACATATGAACATTGCAAATGTAAATACCAGTGCTAACTTCAGAAGTCATCCCCTAAGTCATACGGAATAAGCGAATGCAAAGTAGGAATTCATTTGACACAACCCGGTGACCGAGGGGTTAGAGTGTCCGTCTCGGGAGCAGTACGTCGTGGGTTCGATCTCAGGCCATGACATATCAAAGTCGTTAAAAATTGTAACGATAGCTCCCTTGCTTGGTGCTGTGTAGTTCCCGGACCGGTTGACCCGCTTTAAGGATAAAGGTACTGGATGTGGTACATACCACTTGTCTCAAGTTGACAGACGGGCGATTAGACATTAAACCCAAACAAACAAACAAACAAACCGGTATTCATTTTTTTTCGAGCACCCATCCCCATCTTTCTGTATGTGGATGTCACTTTTGTGTCATGTGAAACTGTTCATTATCCGGTTACATCTACCTAAATCTTGCCGTACTACCTAACATTGATCACGTGATTACAGGTGTGGATGTGTACATGAACACACCGCGGGAGGTGTACCACCGGGCGGCACGGCTCCACGTGGAGCCCCAGTGGCGGATCCTCTTACAGTCGCTGGGTTCCTCCCGCTACCGCCCCATCCTGGGCTACCTTATTATGTTCCCAGACTCGCTCCTGGCCAAGGTGGGAAGCGCCATTAAAGAGTTTACAGGGGTAAGCAACCTTACTTTACTATTTTTTTTATTTTGTATGTTTAGAATAAAATGCTGGTACTCTACGTCTTAAGGGCAGCCTTGGACTAGGAAATTGTACGATAGGATAATTTAATATCTAGTTATGGTCTACTTCATTTATGCACAGGAATTAAGCGTGTTTAACGACCCACACCTGCGAGAGGTCACGCTGTCGGCTGCCTTGGCAACAGGGACAGCACGTGGACTGGCCAAACTATACGGTATCTTAGCAAACAACGGACTGGATGTTGACACAAAGCAGACAGTCTTGTCTGAAGAGTTGCTACAGAAACTGGCGACGCCATTATCTTCCGGTACAGACGCTGTGACCCAGTCTCCGAATACGGTGTTCGGGCCGGGAACCTGGATGGTAAAAAATCCCAAGGTAACGTGTTAACTTTTTTGTTCCCACGTTATGGTTTGGTGTCGATCCTTGTCAGCTGTTGCTTAGCTTGGGCTTACTGCCACCCAGGTCACAATTAAGCCCAATGATTTATTGGGACCCTAAGTCAGCAGGAAGTCTTCCTCACGTGAAAAATCATCCGGAAGTCTAACCTTCTGCCGTGAGAGACAAAATGATATTAACTCAGCGACTTTAATCACTTATTTAATGATTTGATAACAGTAATTTAAGGCTTCTAGTTTTGTTGTACTTAAAGGTATAAGGTACTTATCAATATTAGTATTCTCTTGGATCTTGAAGACAAACATAAAACTAAACATTCCAAGGATGGCATGTAAATTAGCTTCACGTTGTGATAGTTTCTAAGCCTTTAAGTACAAGTAACATTTTATTCAATGAATATTTATGGGATTGATCAACATCAGATTTATAAAAAAAAAAATAAAAAAAAAAATATATATATGATTTAAGTTTTTCCGATATTTCGATTATTTTATTTACCTAGAAATTATATCTAAGATCGCGCATTCTTTTTCGGTAAAAATGTTAACAGAGCTCCGTTAGTGAGGTCAACTGTTCCTATTGCATGTGGGATAGGAAAAGGATGCAGTTACATGTTTTGACCTTTGCTCATTTAATGCCATTCTCTACTTCATCATTTTAAACACACAATTTTGTTAAACTAAAATAGAAGAAACATTGACGGAGTAGTCTTTATTAGTGTGAACATAGAAAGTACATCATTTATCTCGTTTATCCCGAAAATATTGTTTTTACCATATGACATCGTGCTCAAACAGCTGTTTCCGGTGCTGTATATCCATCACATGTTTTCTTCTATTTAACACGTTACATATAACTTTTAGGCCGAATTACGTCACTCCGCATCACGCGCGTGTATTCTATAAGTATGTATAGTGTGTTGAACTCGAACAGCTGAATTAAATGTGTTTGATTCATTATTCATATGATGTTGAACATGTATGAGAAAAAACACATTAAATCGTTATTTTCAGTTATTATTTGAAACTATTTTCTTGGTGTTAGATTACAAAAGTAATTCGTGTACAGTCCGTTCATTCATTTGTTTGTTTGTTAGTTGTTATAATCGCGTTATACTATCACAATCAGGCGCGTGCCTAGGCTTACGCAAATACGCAGTTGCGTATATTTCGTCCAGAAAATCTAAAATCTTAAAGTGCCAAAACTGCAATAAAAATCGATGCCTAACCCGGGTACAGACCGAAATAGTTCGATTTTAGATATAAGATATGAAAAATATTTGAAATTGATTAATCTGAAATTTTTTAAATTTAGGTTATATGTCCAATTTCAACTCAATATATAAATGTTTTCTGCAAAGTAATTCATAGTCAAAAGCCAAAAAATAATTGATAATTAAACAGTAGGTACTGTTTAAAGATTCGTCGGTGAATGTGATATGTCAAGCTCAGAATGACCATCCGGCAACACTATCCGACACCCTCGCCACAATCAATGCGGAGTTATACCCGAACGTGAGCGTATGTCTTCAAGTGCTGCTTGTAATGCCAGTCTCTATGGCGACCGCCGAGAGGTCGTTCAGTAGCATGCGGCGCCTAAGACACACCTCCGTTCAATCATGACGACGGGCAGGATGCCGGGTTTTGGGATGATGCATGTACATGGGGATCGCGAGATAAATGTCAACACCGTAGTTGACATATTAAGTAGGAAGAAGGACAGGCGGCTGGGTTTGATTAATGTATAATCCTGTACATGGTCACTCTCAGCTTGACATCTCGACTTCCAGCGACACATCTCACTTCCAAATGTGGACGACACTTAATCATTATGATTAGATCTATGATATAAACTATTTTTGAAAGATGATGTTGTCTTTTGTTACGTTTATGCCAAATTTTAGCTCTGACTTACAAAGGCACATCAAGTAAATACAGGAAAAGAAATGTACTAATTTAATTAAGGTCGATTGTGAAACAAGTTATTCCATCTTATATCAATTACTCTCGACACCTCATTCTGATGGAATCTTTCGCCACGAGTTATGAGAGGAGAAAATATAAAAATTATTGAGCAGATTTGAACCAGAATTTACCCCCAGATACCCCTCAGATCGCACCTACGGCATTCTAGCCCCAATTTTTTTTTCCGGAGGAGCATGCCCCCGGACCCCCCTACCAAGTCTGCGTATCCCCAATTTAGCCCCAGGCACGTCCCTGACAATAGGTCATATGATAAACAGAATCTGACATGAATTGTCGTTACTAAAGTCGTTCATAAAGATTTTATTAAGCTCGCCCGAGGTTCGTTTAATAACATTTCATGAACTCATAAAGTAAAATTTGATATGAAATAACAGTTCATTTCAGATCCTATATATATATGGCATCGCTTGAAAGGAAATACGAATTAACGGCATCGAAAATACTATTACAACCTTAACGAGGACACATTATCTTCTAAAATAAGAAGGATTTTTTAAGTAAATGATTCCTAAGTGAATTTCTCTGAATTTCTCTGAATTTCACATTCCATGGGCCCCCTTTTTTTTTTTTTTGGCTAGCTTCAGTCCCCTCGCAATCATCTGTCCTTTATTCTTCAGGTCAAATCTCTGCCACTATGACTAGCTTATATCAGGATTTCTGATATACAATATTTTATTTTGTGTAAACTTGTTAAAAATACTGTTTCAATGTATCAGCTTAGTTTTCTCTCATTCATATAATATTGAATATGGAGAAATAAATAAATAAAAAAAAAGATAAAAAATAAAATATTCTATAAAAACTATGAGAGTAATTTATTTTATATTTGTTTCTATTTTACAGAGAGTGGCAATTTTCTAAGTTTACTTTCTTAAATAAACATAAATTATCATCTTTTTTTTTTCAGTGTAAAAATATTAATTTTTTTTCCGTGCATGTAGATCAAAGAAAATAAACCTTTGCAATTTTGCAATCACCTGACATTTGTGACGGCAGTGGTTCTTTTGGCTTAATGAACGTGCAAGGTAAATCACTGCGTGAGGTTGAACCAGCTTTTGATTATTTATTCACATTCCAGGACCAGCTTGTGTTTTTTTATCCTCATTCCAGGGCCATTTCATGTTTATCTATCCACATTCCATGGTCATTCCATGTTTATTTATCCACATTTCAGAGATAGCTCGGTCAGCTCATGTTTATTTATCAACATTCCAGGGCCATTCCATATTTTTTTAACTACATTCCAGGATCGGCTCATTTTTTTATCCACATTCCAGGGACAGCTCGGCCAGCTCATGTTTATTTATCAACACTCCAGGGCCAGATCATGTTTATATTTCCACATTTCAGGGCCAGCTCATATTCGGGCATCCGGGTCACGGAGGCCAGGTGGCGCTGGCAGACCCCTCCAACAAGCTCGGAATAAGTTACGTCACGAACTACATCTCCATATATGGTATGGCGGATGATCCGAGATATGTGCCCCTCCAGGAAGCCATCTACGAGTGTCTAGAGTCGTACAAACGGATGAAGAAATGAGCTCTTCTAAATAATGAATGTGGTGTTTATTTTATACAAATTGAATAAAAATGGCGAAGTAAAATTGTTATTTTTATAGTGCTAGGTTAGTTTAAATTTAATTCTTTTTGGGTCGATTTGGAAACAAATTCTTCAATTAACTTAAGTTACATAAATCCCTCTCGACGGTTACTGGGTTTGACCAGTACTTTGCGCCGGGGAAGGTCGTTGAATACTTCTTCTTCGACGGGAGATAGCTAGATCCATTAGCGTTACTTCCTTAATGTACATCAGTCTTCATTTGAATATAATTATAGCGAGTTATTAAGGAATACACAGACTATCTTAAAGCAGCTCGTTGACTACGAATTTGATATTTAAATATCCTTGTGTATTTCATCTGTCAATATCTATCGGCAGACGCATGTTACCCAATGCAACATTTCCGTGACATTATAAAAAAAGATGGTTTCTCCATCCAGGCAATAGCATTAAGAACATAATTGAACCTATATTTAGAATCATGAAACCTATATTTAGAACTTCTGTTACTGTGTGTCGTCACATGACTGATCACATTCACTCTCCGCACATTCGCTCATTTCACAGACTGAACTTACAAATTCGCTATCCAGAAATGGTGAAGATGCCATGGTGCAGAAAATTTCACGTGGTGCCCCAAACACCTGCTTCGGGGTACCGCATTCTATTTTTAACCAATTTCTCCGAAGTGGGCGTTTACGAACATAGCATTTTCCCGTGCTATGTAACCTACATTTGCCGAGTTTGTTTGTCTGGAAGCAAATACTAAAGTAACGTTATTGAAGGAGGGGAGAAATAAGTGCGAACCGATTGCTTTAAATACCGAAGTACATATCTATTTTAAAACAGTTCTTGGCACAAAACACACATACAAATTACAAAAACATTCTGCTCAAGCCCTCCATAATCCATTGTTTTATTTAATCAACCAGAATTAACAACGTTAGATAAATCTCGACTTAACGATAATTTAACTGGTTCGTTACTCAGTTTCATTGCAGCTGTATGGGGGTGAAATGATGCCAAAACTGTTAAGTTAGTTCACTGCAAAGGACAGTTATATATGCGAAACTATGATATGAAGCATGTGGACGCTATCCCATGAAAACATCCCGTGAATAAGTAATGATAAAATAATGGTTCAAATAATGTAACCAATAAGCTCTTTTATTGTTTATAATTTCTTTATAAATCTTTTCAAATTTTAAACAAAGGTTATTTAATATTTATTAAGCAATCATGGTACGTGAATCAAATTCCTCAAATAGACGTATATTGCTTATATAAACATGAATTTGAAACTGAAAGGTATTTATCATTTAATATTGAAACCCAAGTATCAAATTGAACTGGCAAGATTCAGATTATTTAAATAATTTATAAATATAAACCGGTAGATGTATTAATAACGAAAGACACCATCGCATCTGTGTCCAAGTAATACTAGACAGAATGGAAATCAATACCAATTTTGATAGTCTGTCAGAAAAATAAAGTTTCTTTCTCATATATAAAAAAAGAATAAAAGTAATGGCATATCAAAATTGCTATTGCTACATAATTGTTACCCTTCCCAGGTGGCCGAGTGGTAAGAGCGTCCGCCTCGAGAGCGGGAGGTTTGGGTTTGATCCATGGCAATGACATACCAAAAATGTAAAAAAGGTACAGGTATAGCTCCCTTGCTTGGCGCTCACCATTAATTTTATAAGGGTAGTTTCAGGACTGATTGGCCCGATGTCTGTATAAGTACTATAAGGAATTTCACCCAGTAACAGTCTTCAAACAATTTCAACTGATGCATGACAATTCTCGAATACTGTAACTCAGTTTTTGAAATCGGAGAGAGATAATGGACCACCACATCCACCTTATTCCCCAGGGCTGGCGCCCTGCGACTTCTATCAGTTTCCAATACTGAAAATCTCCTTTCTAGTCGTATCGATTGCGACAAGTTTTTTATTCTGTTATTCACCAGTACCTCCGTAATGTACAAAAATCAGCAGAGGGTGCATGAGAGTATCTCGCAAAGGTTAGTTCCCCATCTTTGAACAACTTCAGTGATAGATTGTATAGGAGTCCAGAAATTAACTTATATACGACCCTAATGCACAAGGAATATCCGGCTAAAATCACTCGAGGACCAGACTGAAATTCGAATCCGCAGCAGTGATGTACATATTGATAGTAAATCTGCAATAGAGAATCAGTCAACTGAAATGGGCGTGCCTCACAGTCAGTCGGTGACACCCACATTAAACCAACGCCAATATAACTACCGGTTTGATATCCTCTCTCACAAAAGAGAATTCAGCGTGTTATAGGTATTGTCTTCAATAGTATCTAAAGACATTGTCTAAAGGAGAGATTTTTTTTCTGTCTTTTTTATATGTTCCTTTAGTAATGTAAAGATAAGTATATCATTTAAAAATATATTTTATAATCAAATAGTGTATGATTCACGTAATGTTGCATTTATTAAGCTGAAATACATGAATATATATAGGAAGCAATGGCTGTTACATTGAACCGGCCTTTGATCTTCGTTGTCTTCACGCTAATGAGAGCGACATCCTTCGAGCTTGACTATCCGGATCATGTAATGAAGGCCTTACGCAAACTTTGTCCCTATGGCAACGTGTGTCCTCCCAATGGTACGGACGTTTACGTGGACTTAACTGGTGAACTTGGCGATTCATCCATTCCTTGTTGCAAAGGTTAGTGTCTTTACAAATATAGAGTCGTGTTCCTTGTGTAAGAGCGAGATAGGTTTCAAGAAATGCAATACAAACAGAAAAGTGATATAGAAATGATATTTTATGATATAATTATCTTTTCCTCTGCACTTATGAAACTAGAGAACAAAAATAACCGTGGATTATCACCTCCTCGTGATATTTGCTGCATTCATGAATAGCGGTTTTTAAATAACTTTTAAATATCAAATTTTGTCAAAAAATGGTTTTAATTAAATTCTATTCAAAGTTCTGGGACGTACGATATTCTTATATTCTGTCCGTTTTCTTGCTGTTTGCTTTTTTTTTCTTCTTCTCAGTGCTTAAAACAAATCAGTCTGCGGACAATCTAAGATGAGGCATAAGAAACGCATATATCGTAGGTTTTCCAAGTAAAAGCTTTACAAGATATATACAAGTAAAGTTGCAAGTGCATGTATCGTATGAATAATGCCATATCATATACCATGGTGGTATAATGCCATATCATATACCATGGTGGTATAATGCCTTATCATATACCATGGTGGTATAATGCCATATCATATACCATGGTGGTATAATGCCATATCATATACCATGGTGGTATAATGCCTTATCATATACCATGGTGGTATAATGCCATATCATATACCATGGTGGTATAATGCCTTATCATATACATGGTGGTATAATGCCATATCATATACCATGGTGGTATAATGCCATATCATATACTATGGTGGTATAATGCCATATCATATACCATGGTGGTATAATGCCTTATCATATACCATGGTGGTATAATGCCATATCATATACCATGGTGGTATAATGCCTTATCATATACCATGGTGTTTCAAAATAGTTCCAAGTGTACACTCTTTGTTTCAGAAATGTTTCAAACCCTTCTAACTTATATGAATGAAAAGTCACCTAAAATTTATAGGTGTTTCATTTCATCAGTGACTACATATAATATTATCGGATACTAGTTAAACGTTTAATGTTTTTAATGCTTTTTGCAATATGTTTTTAACATGCCTGATAGTAGATAGTAGAATAGCTGTTTGTCGACAGTCAGGTCCGATCATATCACTGAATGTAGCAAGTTCTGTTGTCACTTTGGTTTGTAAAATAGTTTTATGTTTTGTGTTGTTTTGTGTATTGTGTGTAGTTGCCAATGGTTGTGTACAATGCAGTGTAAAAGCTGGTCAACTAAAAAGTCAGAATTGATAGATCTGAGAGATACCAAGAGAGAGAGAGAGAGAGAGAGACCAAGAGAGAGAGAGAGAGACCAAGAAAGAGAGAGAGAAAGAGAGAGAGACCAAGAGAGAGAGAGAGAGACCAAGAGAGAGAGACCAAGGGAGAAATCTATGGGGTCGGAAATAAAAACTTTTTTGGAGCGAAGCTAGCAGTGCTCCTTTGGCAGTGCCCCCCCCCCCCCCCCCCCCCCCCCCCGATGATGTCGACAATATGCATGAATACTTGTAAATTGTATAAAGACCGAGAAGGCTCCTGTGGGAGTTTATACGGCCATTATACGACTATGCCTACTCGCTCTTCTACAGACAAACTGTTTTAATTAATAATTAAATAACGTTCATTTAGTATGAATCTTTAACTGAAGGTGTGGTATAAAAGAAGTTTATAATGCAGCTACTGACCATATGATCGTACAACTCTGTATTATTTTATATGTTTGTTTATCGAGTTTTACGTCCGGCCTACCGTAGTTCAGTCATTTGGAGACAATGTCAACTTGAGACAGATATATGAGTAGCGTTGCCGCAATGCAGTATCTCGTCGTAGACATGTGGCATCATATCATACTAAGTCATATTATCCTGCCATCGGGCCGACCGGTTAAAGGCAAGAGAGCTATACTAACAGCTTTTTTACGACATCGTGTGTTGAAGCCAGGGATCGAAACTATGAACTTCCGATATTGGAACATATTTCCTGTATGCCCCGTATAGTTGTGTGCTAAACTGAATGGCAGAAATAACAATTTATATCTTACAACTTTTCATATAAACACTACTTATATACGTATATTTAAAATTGAGAGGGGAAAAAGTATGATTCATTACAGTTAAATCATAACTATTCGTCGATATCAAAATTGGTTGAAGCTATCAGAAGGACAATTTCCTGATACTTACATGCGTGGATTCGTTTATTTGTGAGATCCGTTGAATTAACAGTTTTTTATCCGTAGATAAATCATGCACAAAAACAACGAAAGTAAGTAGCCCCTAGAAACGTAGATTTTAAATCAAGTAATCGACATAAGGAATAAGTTCTAAATAATGCTCAACTCAAGTAAGCCTTTCTTCTATTATTGCATTATTGATAAACAGGCTGTTCCTGTGATGAGTCATGTTTCTATGACGACAACTGCTGTACGAGGGACATTTTTGGAGGGAGAGGAAGAAATCGAACGCACCAATAATGCATCTCAACCAAGGTCAACCCTACGGCCGATGAACTTCATCTGTATTCAGCTTATTATATGGTGACGTCATGTGACGTCACAAGCAAGTCACCTGTTGGTGACAACGGAAACACAGATGACGACGGCGAAAACTTAGAGAGTGTGACACAGCCGATGTATTCCCCAAATACTGGACTGATCTACAAGAACAAAAGATACGCGGAGTGCAATGGAGAATTAGACGTCGTAAGCTGGGAGACTTACTTTTCATGCAAGAGTCGATGCATATGGCATTCTCAATAATCCACTCGGTCCGTGTGAAATTCACTTCATTTTTCCATTAAGCTCATCATTGATCGAAACTGAAGAATGCTTCATTGATCCCATTTCTGCGTGCGATCCTTCTATTTCTTTCCAAATACCCTCCAGTATTAACATGACAGAAAACGAAATTGCCGTTTATTGCTCAAACGGACCCTCTGCCACTTATCGCAGTGAAGATGATCTATTTTCTAATGTTTTCTGTGCAATCTGCAATGGGATATACCTTCATGAACATGGCGTGTGTTATAAACCGAATTTAAGATCAGGTTTGTTTTCATATATCGGGCTTATTGACGACCTACAATCTGCAGAATCCATTCGTCAGGTGCAAAATTCTGAAATCAGTACAAACTTGAATTGTGTTGCAGAAACATTTGTAAAGGTAGGACATCATCTTTTTCTAAAGTATTATTTCACGACTTCTTATTTCTGAGACTTCCTTTTTATCCCTATAAAAGCAGAAGTAAACCGCTATACGGTTTATGTCAACTGCTATTGGTATTGGGTTTATGTGTATGTGTGTTGGGTTTCATGCCCCACTGCTATGCGGTATCCTTGAAAACAAAGAAATTTACTTCATCTGAATCTTCATATTCATATATGTAACTCATTTTTTTCGCAATTATTCTTGTACAAATAGTTTAAAAAAAAATTTAGAAATTTCTCATATGATTTTTTTTTAATTTCAAAGATAAGATATAATTTTATTTAATACATGTATAAAAATTCTTAATTATGAAATATCAGTTCACATTCGTAGAAAAAAAGATATAAAACCTACAATCTATAATTTCGCAGTTAGTGGGGTATCTGATAAAATTTTCCTAAGGCCCCTGCTCCCTTAATTCGAGCTTGGTCACGAGCTTTGTGGCTTATGAAATAGCTCATATATTATTATATTTTTAAGTTTTGGGGCTGTTTTCACATAGCAACTTAACCCTTTCCCTCATATAGACTCATTTTGACGCACTCAGTAGGTACCACATAAAGCCTGATCTGCATAAAACCACAGTTAAACCTTACCAACTTTAATTCCAAAATCCTCATTTCCAGACCACTGAGGAGCAGCGAACAGCATAAAACATGAGTTACTCGCAGGCTGATCTGGTTTTATGTTGTTCGCATAGGTCTTTTCATGGTTTCCTCTATGAGGGAAAGGGTTAACTCACTTCTGACAGAGAACATTTCTGCTTTATCAACACTAAATGTTGGAGCATTATAAACCAGCAATATTTATAATAGAAGATACTTTCCTTAATTTGGTACTTAAGCTATCATGTTAAATTTCTCATTAAATTTAGAATACATAATTGTTGTCCAAAATTAAGACAATGTTAAGTGTTTTATAAATAATACCACTGGGTCACGAATCATTATGGGGTTTGTTAAACTCAGGTGTCATTGATAATAATAATAATAATAATACCATTATCATACTTCAAATACTCTGATATTAAATGTTTATACAATTTTAAATTCAAGGGTACTCCATTTTGCAGAAAAATTCGTTGTCCCATGGGGCAATTTCGGAACCTCGATGGAAGGTGCATTTATATACTGAAGACTTTGTACGTTAGTAAAGTCGTCATCAACATCCAACTGATTTCTACGGGAACGGACTCACACCCGTCTTTCAATAACGTAAGTCTCACACCGGATATGCTGACGTCAAATTTAAAGAGACCATGGCCTAAACGGTGGAAAATAACCCAGTTTTTCTGTGCAAGATCGGATGACTCCGAGACTGCGTGTAACATCAATAACGTTCTACTAGAACTGTTGTATCCAGTGTCCAATGGTGGCATATCCCCAGAGAAGATTTTACAGGAAATATTTAAAAATCTAAATGAAGAAGTTTCCTTGCGGTATGGTGGTAACGTCATCAAATACAAGCAAATGTTTTTTGAACATTCTATCAGTTCATTACAAATGACAAAAAATGGTTTAACATACCTATGGTTTATACAGAATGATGACATGGATGGACTTGGTGCGAAAATTCCAATGAAAACTACAGTTTATCTGCCATTGGTTTATATCTTCTGGCGTTCCATTGACGCTTTGATGATTGTTACTGAACTTTTTTATTGCGACCTTGTTGAAGTACCTCCGCACGAATGTGAATATTTTATAAATTATGGGGTTTTATATTTAAAAAATTCGCAACAGTATTTCTTAAGCAACGACTTTATCTTTGATAATCAAACAAACTCATTTTTTGTATGTCTATCCAATACAGATTTTTTTAAAACAACTTCCGGTGCCGTCAAATATATATCACGAATAGGCCCTTCTGTGTTGGCTGTACTCTCATCTGGTGCAATGTATGTTTTAACTTTAAGATACTAATGTCGGATGCTAATGCATGGGGTTAAATAAAATATCAACTCATTTTGTTGATTGACGAGTAAGGGCACAGGTTCTAGTCCTTGTCCAGTATTCTTGAAAATAAAACTACACTTAAGGCATATCAGATTATCATATCATTGTTTATTTCACTGAAAATTTCTCTCAGCTTCTTTTTAGTTCTAAATAGTGGAGAAACATTATTTGAGATTTTTGTGTTTAGAAAAGTCTTAATCTGATAAATTAATTCAGACACAGGTCTGACCCGTGTTCTCAAGGACCGTTAAGTAAAACATCATGCTCAAATTTGAATCTCCCGCGAAATGTACGAGTATTTGGATATTCCAAGCATACACCCGTCGTTTTCATTGTTCTAGATGTACATACCCGTATATTTATCATATGTTTAAATATCGGCATCAATATATTTAACGGTCATCATTTCAATAAAAGGCTTGATGATATTTTTGAAACTTTTAAACAATCAATTTATAAGATTTTAACTTTATTTTAAATAAATTTGTTAATCATAATATAGACAATAATATAATTTCTACTTATTCCTTTACACATGTTTTCCTGTTATTGAACATTACTATAAGTAAGCAAATTAACTGCGAGTCATGGGTATTAACTTGGATTGAACTGAATCCCGAAAACCATGTGTTAATTGCTCTCTGTATCTTTGTTGTAGATATTTCACTGTAATAAATTTCCACTTTTGTACTTTTATAAGAATCGTCTAATCATTTACATCTTATGTAATTTACGTCGGAAAAAGCGGACGATGTTTGGTTTAAAAGTAAGATTTTCTGGAGATGGTTGACAGTTTCAATTATTTTCGGTGATTTTTTAACTGCTGCAGCTACCTTTGTTTTAATTGATTCATCGTTTTACAGCTGATGCTTAATTTTCTTTCCAGCCATTTGGTGCTGATTTTTTTTTAAATTATTCTTGTGTTGTTTGGGGTAAAAAAGTACAAACATTAAGAGAAGTTCGTTTTTACTTCTATTTAAAAATATTATTGTCGAGGCTAATTGCAGTTGGAAGAAGACCTCAGGATGCAAAGAGACAAACGGGTAGAACCACCCACTTACAAAATCCAAATACATGTAGCTAAGTTCTTACACTGCGACAGACTATGAAACATAAAATATACCCCCTAGTAGTAATGTTTCTTCAAATAATTGAATAAACGTTTGAATACATAGCATTACTCTCTATCAGATGTATAATTCATCGAGAGAACAAAGTCAAACTAGCCCAAATAATAATGATAATAATTACTATAATAAACTCTACTTGAGGAGTATGGTTTTAATGAAGTCCTGATTTACCCCGACAGTTCTTATGGGTATAGCATTTGTCATACAAATAGCTGTGTTCTACTGTTGATTCAATTCTTTCTGGGGCCGCCGTGGCCGAGCGGTTACAGTCGTGGACTACAAATCTCTCAACCCCTCACCGCTGTGGGTTCGAATCCCGGTAGGGACATCGGATTTTTCATGTGAGGAAGCCTTCCAGCTGGCTTGCTGTAGGTCGGTGGTTCTACCTGGGTATCTCTGTGTACTCGGGGTCTTCCTCCACCTGTAATTAGCTGGACGTCGCTATATGATTGAAATACTATCGCAGCGACGGTAAACTCCAATACAACAACAACAACAACATTTTTTTTCTGTTGCACGTACAGTAGTAAATTAATGATAATTCTAGTAGTATGAAGACCGTCTTTTTTCCAAACATTCTTCTTTTCTCTCTTTAACAACAACAAGCAATAAGCTTGTATGATTATGTAAAACTGGTACAAAACATATAGTTCATCAATGTTTTACTTTTGCACATAACAGGTATATACAATTACATGTATACCACACACAACCCACTCTGTGTTATGAGAGACGGTATTAGTTTAGACTTATTCACCTGACGCCAATTACAATTTATACTAATCCATCTCAACGGTTCCTGAGATGAATCTGTGTTTAGCCTCTTGGAAGGTCACGAACAAATATCATCCCCGACAGAGTTTGCATTTGGCACTCGGGCAAGTTTTCACTGGTCCAGTAACTGTCACGGCCAATAACGAAATCGTAAAACGTGGCATAATAAAAAAAATTGACGTTACAACATTTTTTATTACACTTTACAATATGTTCCCGATCTCGATAAAAATGTAATATTGATAAAACAAGGAATCTTAAAAATATAATCTAAAAGTAGTTTTAATCTTATATTATGGGTTCTCTTCTTCTTCGCGTTATTTTGTATTAAAATAATAATTATATATCAAATTACAACAATGTTTGCCAACTTCAATGCCAAGTTTGTCTTTGTATTATAAAATTTGCAATGAATTATTAAATTACATGATTCTGGTTTGCTAGTATGTTATGTGAAAAAGTCGAGCGTCTCCTTAAAGATTAGTGTCGATAATGGATAAGACAAGGATTGAGATATTTGATTAAAAATATTAAATAAAAGATCACGACCCGTCTTACGTTACTTTTAGAACGAGGACGTTCTGATGACTAGTTTGGTATACAGGGGCCTTTAGTAATATTGTTGTTTGTGAATTGTGACAATATGTAGGTATTAAACTTTCACCGGTTCCTTGAATAACTTGATTAGTGTAAATGTTTCGTAGCCAGACAATCCTATAATCTGTATAACTATATATTCCTCACAAAAACCACGTGAGTTGTATGTATTTGTTGTTTCATGGTGTATAGTACTAACAATTAAATGGTGTTCTGTTCATAATAAACAGTCTTTTTGTGTTTTATTCCCTTTACTTTTATGCCGTCAAAATGTGAAAAAGTAAGAATCATTTTTTTTAACCGTTCGGTTGTTAAATGGTGAAAACATGGATATTATTGTAGCAGTGATACATATTTTTGCGAAATGTTTCATATTAAGTGGAAAGAGACATATTGATTAATGATAATGATATATTTCACTGTTGAGGATGAAATGTCCTCAATATATCATATATACTGGGTTAATTCCCAACCGGTTTCACCGATGGGGATTAATTATTTATAGCATAATAATGATACTTTTGAAATTAGTGACCAGCTAACTGAACCATTGCATGTGAATTAATTAAGATACCTACTTGAAATATTAAATAAATAAATATTCATGATTCATTGTGCAGCTAGTCATTGACACATTGCTTAAATACAATGTAAACCATTAAATTACCATTCAATTAGGCCAGTTTTCACAGACAATCCATATCAGGAAGCAAATTTTATTCAGAACAAGCTCAACAATTTGCTCATTTCAAAGGTACCGAGTAGTGTAGAGTGAGATACTGTCTAAAGGAGATCTAAATTCCAAGTTAAGCTAAATTTAAATGAAATAACACATAATTTAAGGCTCTTAATTTCGGCTGTTGATACATACTTTATATTTCGGCAAGAACGATAATCCGTGTCTTCGATGCAAACTCCACGCAGTAGCTACCTCCCCTTACATTGCTTGCAAGGGAGATCACTGTGTGGAGTTTGTCGATGCAAGCCATGTAGATTATCGTTCGTGCCGAATGTTTAAATTTTAAACGACTCCGACTGAATACCACTGCTACGCCGGTGATGGGAGGGTGGAAGTGGATACTGGCCAGTCTTGTGGCTGTCCTCAGCTACCTGTATGTCCCCAGACTACTGACCAGCAGGCTGCCCATCGTAGTGGACGGCACATACCACCCGGCCTTCAAACCCGTCGCTGACCTCTTCAGGTGGGTCGATTTCTCCTAAAATCTATTCGTAAAGACAACATATGTCCTCTTTCAGTTTAGATCCTTTCCTAATTCAGTATTTACTCTACAGAATGCGTTTGTAAATACATATTATGTATTGTGTAAGTACCTGCATATGTGTACATGTATAAAAGGTATCCTCAATGAACCGTACATCTGGATGTATGGAGAATCCGAAAGTAGAACGATAATTATATTACTTTTTTTTACCGGTATGTATACACGTGTGGGCTAATGTGTACGGTACGGTGTATATAAGTTATAACTATAACTTCAATAGTATCCTATTTTATATCTATAAACTTATAATGTGCATCTTATTACAAAAAACACAGCGATAGGCCAACCAACCAATTTTTACACACCCATATCCCTACACGCATAAATTATAACCCGATTAATTCATTATCATGATTATGCTTATCTTTGAGATAAATGTAAGTTCTACATTTAATTCTATCACAGTTATATATTTTCATACTCAATCTGCTTAAAGTCTTATCATTCCATATCTGTCTTTCACCAGAACATTGAAAAAAGGACAAACCAGGGCAAAATTAACACGAGCCACTTCATTTGTCATATCCTTTGTTATATATATATATATATGAATGAACATAAAGATTGAGAGGTTGAAAATCTAGAACATTCTTGTTTACTTGCGTAATATCCCCACATGGCATGTTTACGTATCACGGTGGATAAGTTTGTAACGTTGAAACCTGCTGTTACGTCCTCTCCAGTACTGCACCATCCCCCTCTGAACAGATGTTGAAGGTGATAGTGAAAAACGGGCATTAAAACTCAAAAAGCAAGAAATCGATCAATCAATCATTACAGTAGTTGGGGAAATATAATTCATTTCAGCCATGGAAACTGTCCTTGCTACAAAAAAATGTATTGAATGTCATGTTGTACTTTAACTGATTTTGTTTACCACCTCAGTATCATAGGGAAAATCGATGTATAAAAAGTTTCATAAGTTGGCTACATACTAGTATATACTCGTGTTTTGGGGGACAAATAAGTGTCACCATATTAGAATACAACTATTCAAGTGTTCATTTATTTGAAGTTTTGATTACCGGTAGATCATTTACAAGGAACATAAACTATGAAGGGCTTCCGTAGCCGAGTGGGTGAACTCGCTGACTTAATATCACCCATTCGGGTTCGAGTCTCGGCTAAGTCACTCGGATATTTCATACGAGGAAGCATTCCAGATGGCTTGTGGTAGGCCGGTGGTTCTACCCGGTTGCCTCTGTACACTAGGGGTCTTCTTCTACCTTTCTTTCTTTTAATTTGCTGAGAGTCACTATATGATTTAAAAAACTGACGGTAATTAAACTCCAACACAAAAACAATATAAAATATGAACGTGCTGCATGGTGATACCGGATTAGCCGATAGTAGATTATACATATAGTATATAACAAGTGAAGCGGTGGCACGCCAGTTTGACCAATTCGATGACCAATTCGCTCAAGTACATCTGATATGAATTTCAATCTTTAACATTGAAAATAGAGCCTGATTTAAAAAGGGTCTTGCAATCATATTTTTCTTCGTAAATATTGTGAATTACCTCCTCCGAGAGCATATAAGGAATATGTACTTCCGGTTATCAGAGAGTCGCGATTACCCGAAAATGTTGTCCCCCTGGTCAGTTCTCGAAATTTCACAATGATATCAGCTAGATATTAAAGTACACGAGTTTATGCGTTTAATACCTCATTATCTTTATATCAGGGCCAATGTTGAGTCTGGCGTAGAACCAGGGGCCGCCATTGCGCTCTACTATGAAGGAGAGTGTGTGCTGGATATGTGGGGAGGTTATGCAGATGCCGGGGCCAAGCGGCCATGGGACCAGCATACCATGACTCTAGCTTTCTCAGCTTCTAAAGGATTGGCCGCGATTGTTGTAGCTCAGATGGTTCAAAAGTATATATCTTCTATTATATAATTTGGATTATTTTTTTCTCTCTATTTTCATTGTTTCTGCCACCCTGCTACCAAAAATATGTACCTATAGTGGAGAACTTACTGTAAGACTTTATGTACATGTACATATTATATTAATATTTTACGGCCATGATTTGAAAACAAATCTTTAAACAATGACTCCAGTAATGCACTTACTGGTTTAAGAAAAATAACTTAACAATTGGTCTTTTGAACCCCTAGATGAAATATTCGACTGATTGAAGCTTACATGTAATATCTACAGAGGTCTTTTAAACTACAAGCGGCCTGTCGCGGACTACTGGCCAGAGTTCGCACAGAAGGACAAGGGAAACATTACCGTGGAAATGCTGTTAAGTCACAGAGTAATATCACCTGCCTTATATTGCCTGTTTCTCCCCTCTCTATTCCCCCTCTCTCTTTCATATCGAGACCAATGCCTGTAGGTCAGTGACATGTAAGCATTAGTCTCTTCAGTTCTTTTGTCACCCCCCCACTCCAACCCTCTGCCGCTGAGCTTGTGTGTGAGTTATAAAAATTAGATGATGACCGGGAATCGAATCTGATGCCTTTCGCTTACAGGGCTATTATTCTACCGACTGAACTGCCCATGATTGTGATTGTAATTTTAACAGTATCTTTTTTTCTGGTAAACATCACAACCTCTCACATATAGTGGCTTATACTGCATGTGACTGTCGTGTGAAGGATTCGACTTTTCGTCTTTTCGCCAGTGGCTTATACTGCATTTCGTGTGATTGTTTGTTTGTTTGTTGGGTTTAACGTCCCACCGACAGTATTTCAGTCATTTGGAGACGATGTCTACTTGAGACAGATATATTTCTGCCACACTGCAGTATCACGCCGTAGACATATGGCATGATACCACATCAGGTCACATTGTCCTGACACCAGACCAACCAGTCCTGCAACTACCCTTATATGCTGAGCGCCAAGCAAGGGAGCTACAACAGTACCATTTTTCACGACTTTGGTATGTCGCGGCCGGGGATCGAACCCACGACCTCCCGCACCCGAGGCGGGCGCTCTAACCTCTCGGCCACCGGGTTTGGTGCATGTCGTGTGAAGGATTCGACTTCTCGTCTTTTCGCCAAACATGTTCTTTCTTTTTTTTTTCGTCTTCGACCTTTCGCCCCGACAACCCGCCACACGACATGGTAGAAATCAGCCACCATACTCACAATTTATATAAAATGTCAATCGAAATGATTCGTTTTAAGATGCATTGAACTGTTCTGTTTATAAGCATGCTTACAAAACGAGACACCGAAACTAGGTGACCGTGGGTTTCTGTTTCGCTTCACAATTAAGTCTCTAAACTGATTATGGTACATCTCCCCTGTGCTTTGCGCTTAGCACAGAAGAGAAGCTCCAGGACTGGTTGGCCCGGAGTCAATATAATGTGACTGGGTATGATATCATGTCACGTGCCTACAACTTTGTCATAATCTCTCTGATATAGACAAGTCTCCAACTGACTGAAATAATGTCAGTGTAACATTAAACACAATCAATCTATCAAAATCGATGGGTATATTTCCAGTATTTGCCAAGATGCACTTAACGGAAATTCTAACGCTGCCGTTAGTCTTTATTCATTATTTTGACAACTACTGTATGTTCACACACAGGTGCTTGATATATCCTACTATATACATAAATATCAATATTTTTTTAAGAAGATACAGAAGCAAGTCCCCGTTGTTCACATGAATAATGTATATTAGACACAGTTTGTATAATTTTGTTGCAAACAATCCATTGGTTATTCAACTACAGTCGCTCAAAGATAATACAATGAACTCCAGAATCGAAAATCGCAAAAATTGCCGTTTTCGCAGTGTGTATGAGTCTTGCGTGCGGTAAAAAAATATGGTTCTCGTACTTGAATGTTCTATTCTGCATTGACTGAATACCCGAAGTTTGTGATTTTTTTGTTGATATTTTATGAATTTACTGTCGTTAAACAATAACAGATTAAAATGGTGATTTAAAACCTTTGAATTTGCGACTTTCGGTTTCGATTGTAATGTATTATTTTACTAGCAGTGAAATACAGTCCACATGCGGTGAAAATGTGGTTAAGAAATGTGGTACATTTTTTGTGATATTCAAAAATATTGAAAGATAGAGATAGAAGTCCCGTTGTAGAAATAAACACACATATTTTCTCATTTCTTTAGGCAGGATTGGTTTTATTGGACACCTCATTTGACCTCCGGGATATGTTGGACAACCCTGACAAAGTCGAGAAAGCCCTAGCAGCTCAGGAAACAGTATGGCCTGCTGGTAGCAACAACCACACATATATTTCTGATCACTTAATTATACAAGCTATACCTAAGCAAAGAGGAAATTGCACAAAATAAAAATATACACAAAAATCAAGAAAAGGAAAAATCAAGAAAGGTCAACAAACGGACTTATGCTATTCAAGTAAACGACTTTTTTTTTTTTTTTGGTATTACTGTAATTTAACAAAAACAAATGTTTAAAGTTCAGGGCTTGTAACTCTTGTTGAACTGATCAAGTTATCTCGCCTCGACAGGGACCCAGTTCGGGTACCACGGAGTGACGTACGGCATGTACGTGGACACGTTGGTACGGAAGGTGGACCCCCAGGGTCGTACCATGGACCGGATCTTCTGGGAGGATATCGCCGAACCCTTCGGTGGGTATAGAGAGAGAGAGAGAGAGAGAGAAGAGAGAAAATAAATAAATAAAGAGAAAGCAAAATAATGTATGGATTTAGACACAGAATGACTATCGACACTTTACTATTTCACAGAAATATTTGTACGGTGGCATAAAGGGGACCTGAAATATATTTTAAATCGCGTTCGCACGCAGTAACTATCGCGTACGAATGTGATAGCAATTAGTTCGCACGCAGTGGCAGGAGCGCTATGTAGAGTCCAAGGTAGTAGTTATGCATAATTAAGTCATCCGTTGCGCACGCGATAACAATCAAAAGTTTTCAAATTCTCAGTTATCATTTCCCTGGGGCAGAGGAAAAGTACATGGGTTCGTTGCATAGACAAACGTTTCATTATAAATTTCCGCTGATTTATATGTATTTACGGCATGTTGAAAAAGAAAACCTACATCGCGCAGTAATGTGGTTAATAAACATGGTCAACAAGGTTTTCATTTTCTTCTCTTTTTTTTTCTTTTTTCTAAATCTTACAGGATGGTACTTCATAATTTGTCTCAAAGGAAGAGTGGTGTTCTCAACGGAAGAGCTATCACCATTTTTTTTTAAATTAAATTGTTGCATAGTCTACAAAGAAAACGTAAACATACTACGTTGCAACTTCTTATCAAAGTAACAAATCCAGGTTCGTATTGCATTCATTTTCCACATAAGAATGCTCGCACTTGTCACGTGATTGCAGGCGTGGATGTATACATGAACACCCCTCTGGAGGTGTTCCACCGGGCGGCACGGCTCCACGTGCAGCCCATGTGGCGGGTCATGCTAGAGGCGTTTGCATCTTCCCGCTACCGGTCTTCACTGGGCTACCTCATTCTCTTCCCGGACTCTCTCATGGGAAAAATGGGCAGGGCCATACACCAGTTTCGAGGGGTAAAGTCTGTCATGTCTTTCATCCATTTTAGTTTTAGAGTTTTTGACTCGTCGTTCCACTTCTTTTTTGTAATTCATTCAAACGATCTTATTGAGTCCTGTTATTTTTTTTAAAAATCTCAGTTTACATTTTCCAGTCATTATCTATTTTACTGAAATATATTCTAAGCTCTGTTAAATGGCTACAGGACTTCAACGTGTTTAATAACCCACACCTAAGGGAGGTCACGCTGTCGTCTGCCACGGCAACGGGGACAGCACGTGGACTAGCCAAACTGTACGGTATCATAGCTAACAACGGATTTGACATAGACACGCAGCAGACGATTTTGTCCGAAGAGTTGCTACGGAAACTGGCGACGCCATTGTCTTCCGGTAAAAACGTAGTAACCCTGACTCCGAACTCGATGTTTGGGCCGGGAACCTTGATGGTTAAAAATCCCAAGGTAAGACCCTTCACTGTTATGGACTGGTAAGATGGGCAACTAGCCTTCCTGTACTTCAGTTTTTAAACCCCTGAGACAATGTTACCTTGTGTGTTTATTTCTTTGATTTAACTCCCGTCGACTGTATTTAAGTCATTGGGAGACAATGTCTACTTGAGACAGATATAGTGCTGCCATACTGCAGTACCACGCCGCAGACATGTGGCATGATACCACACCCAGTCACATTATCCTGACACCGGGCCAACCAGTCCTGGAACTACCTGAAGGCAAAATATGCTGAGCGCCAACAAATGGAACTACCGGTATACCAGTGCACTGTTTTACCACTTTGGTATGTCGCGGCCCAATATTATGTAAACACAGACTCGTGTGATGTTTAAAGTGATCATGTTCTCATTTTTCCTTTTTTAACACTTTGTAACATGTATCATATATTAAATATAAGCATTAAGTAATAGGTGTTTAAATATTATATAAATAACCATTTCAGATAAGGTAATTGAGCCTAGCATATGCTCCAACTTTTAAAAGAATGATTACAATTTGGTAGAGAATATGTTCTCAGCGTTATAATGGAGCGTGTTGTTATTGTACCTACATTCTGAGCATCCGTTTCGTTTAATTGAAAACCGAATAACCTCTCAATTTTGTACGAACGATCGAACAAAATTTCTACAACATAGGTATGCTGAGATT
This sequence comes from Solen grandis, assembly GCA_021229015.1. NCBI lineage: Eukaryota > Metazoa > Mollusca > Bivalvia > Adapedonta > Solenidae > Solen > Solen grandis. The sequence goes on along the minus strand of CM037795.1, from coordinate 43,135,951 downwards.
CAGCTAAAGAGTTGAAAACTCGATTTAAGTAAAAAATAAATATCTAAGGGACACAATAATTGTGTGTAGTATAAATTAAACAGAAAATAACTTTTTTCTCTATGATGTTGCGTAACTTTCACTCTTTACCATGCGGATGAATATTTCTTTTGAGATGCAAAACTTACTAATAATCACATCAAGCTAACGACCTCAGATACCTTCAGGGGTAATTTTATGCACTAAGAATGGCCGATACCTGTATATCTGCTAGGAGCGAGCCACTGATATATGCATCTATAAATAGAGACTGCCATCGCTCGGTTAAATAATACTGCAAGTTCAAATCAAAGCACTGATAGCGTTGAGAGAACAGTGTTGTCGCATTTCTTTTGTTTATGAAAGTAAATTTAATAAACAGGTGTCAAATTTTCAAGTAACTGACAAAAAAAAACGCTTTAACTTTGCGTTAACAAGGTCATTACAAAATTAAAGATGAACACGCAACATTTGTTTCAACGGACTGTTAACAATAAGCACATCACCACAGTGACTGTTACTCTCTCTATTTCTATAGCCAACAGTTTATACGATTTGCATCAAATATGCATATCTAAATCAAAAGGAAACGAATCTAAAACAACAATCGTTCATATTTTAATATAAGTTTGGTATCTGGCAAAAACTAAGTTACCCTGCATTTCTGCAGCTCGTCAAACCTTTCCACATGAGACACACATAACTTCAGTGCCTTCAGCGCTTTGATTGTTTATAGTGGGACAGTGTATCTATACAGATATTCCAGGGCAGCTCATGTTTATTTATTTATCCAAATTCCAGGGACAGCTCATGTTCGGACATTTGGGTCACGGCGGCCAGGTGGCCCTGGCAGACCCCGCCAATAAGCTGGGAGTAAGTTACGTCACTAACTACATTTCCATATATGGTATGGCGGACGATCCGAGATACGTACCACTGCAGGAGGCCATCTACGAGTGTCTGGAGTCGTATGAACAATTGAAAAAAGGGCTGTGATTAATAACAATACAAGTGTCAGGGATCAATTTTGAGAAAAGAGAGTGCCTTTCATGCCAAGTTTCATAAATCTGTTCAATGGTTTTAGAGATGATCATATTAATTAGAATTCAAAATGTGTTTTCCAAGATGAATCTTACCCTAATACAGTCATAATTTACCAAAGTTGTATGGTCTCCGTTTACTGAATTAGAAAAGTAACCAACTTATCCAATATATACTCCATTTAAGTTACTTTCAACTCAAACTGACCCAACATGAAAAATTATATTACAGTAAAATTACCAGAAATCGAGAACTGAAGGAGGGGAGCATTATCGTATGATTCCCACTTCATACCATTGTGTCATTTTTTCCTTTTGGTTTCTTTGGTATAAAAGTACTGTAGATATAAAACAAGTATTGTCACTGAAAGTGATCAATACCTCTGCATACTGCTTTGACACAGAAATGGGGCTTTAATCCTTGATACAGTTATCTGGTCTTATCATAATTAATCATTATTCAAAATATGAAGGCATCATCAGCAACAGTTTAACCCTTTCCCTCATAGAGGATATCATGAAAAGACCTATGCGAACAGCATAAAACCAGATCAGCCTGCGAGTAACTCGCAGGCTGATCAGGTTTTATGCTGTTCGCTGCTCCTCAGCGGTCTGGTAATGAGGATTTTACAATTAAATTTGGTAAGGATTGAGTTTGGCTTTCTGCAGATCAGGCTTTATGTGGTACCTATTGAGTGCGTCAAAATGAGTCTATATGAGGGAAAGGGTTAAGTTACCAAACGTCATATAATGCGAGTGTACGACAAGATGTGACAAGCATGATTATTATGTGGTTCCACTTCACTACATGAAGTGGGGGTATAGCAAAGAATGGAGCTTGGATATTTATTAGATAATATCATGATTGTTACTCAACTCATGAACGCATGTGAGTTGTAAAATGAATATTGTATTTCGGGCCGGAGGCATGTGATTAAAAATAAAAGATGTCTGTCCGTCTGTTTGGTGGAATTAATATTTCAGTCATTTGGAGACTATGTCTTCTTGGGACATATATACACTGCATTATTATTATGCCTTAGACATGTTGCATGATGTCACACCTAGTCACATTTTCCGGACACTGTGCAATCCAATTCTGGAACTACCCTTAAATTATGCTGAGAGCATCATTATTCTTAAATCATATCTTACTTCACATGCTGCCAAACAAAATGATTTTATGAACATTCCGAAGATAACGCACACTCACAATAAAACCATCTTATATACTCTCTCATTTCACTAAGGAGTGTATGCTGTTTTATAGTTATATTTACTGAATACAGTGCATGTTTTGTAAAGGCAGGGTTTCTAGGTCAGTATATTTATAAAGACTAATTCCTTATAAACAAATCTATCTATATATTTAGATCTACAGTATACTGGTCATGTAATATGCTGTTTGTTATGCATGTCTAATTTCACTATTTTGTGATTCAACCGACAGAGCATTAAGTTAAAGACATTAAACAGTCCACTGTCACAAAGTGTTGCAAATATTTGATATTATTAGAACACTATCTTATTCTCTTTCTCTCTCCATCATCTCTCCTGAAATACTGTCGAAGGGACGGTACACTCAAATAGTCAAGTCAAGTCTTTCTCTCTCCACAACACAGAGTGATTGTACAGTCTTGCAGAGAAAATAAATCTAACATAAATATTCAAATAGATAAGCTGTTATTTTTATTCTTTTCTAAATATCACAAATCAGTCTCATTTTTTCTTTTTCTTCATTTTGAGTTTCTTCATATACTTGTATGGCCCGTGTCCCTGTCTCTTGGCCTCCTGGATCTCCTCATACTTCGCTTGTTATACCTGAAATGGAACCAGAGGACCGTATTAACAGTGGAAATGATTTAATTCTTGATGTATTTTTAGTGAAAACAGTGATACCATATTAAAAGTCCTATTCATAGCAGAATATGTTACATACAATGTAACTGTATTAAAGTTTACATTCTAGTATATGGGAAATATACAATTTCTGTGAATATGAAAAACTGAATTTGATTCAAGAAAATATCACAGTACAATTCTGTTTCAAATTTCATGAAACAAGAGGCTGAACCTATCTCATTGAAACACTGTTAAGAGCAATCTTGGTACTTAGAACATCGTGCAAACATTTAAATGGCAGTAGTTTGAGCAGAGTCTTTAAGTTTTCATTTAAGGCAATTACCCTGTCTGGGCATGTTTTTTTGGATAAAATTTAACAATGTGGTAGAGGTCCAAGAATCTGTACAACAAAAATTTGAAGGAAATGTTTTTTGTTTTTTTGTCCCAGGAACGAGTTTAATGGATAGTGTATTTAGACTATGAAGTTACTAAGGTCTTCCTGCAGTTTTATCATATTCTGTCTAGGTCAGAGAGATGTCTTTACAGTTTCACTATAAAATGGAAGATATATGCATGGCTTTGATGGAATTGATGGCTATTATTTGGCATACAGCTTAATACACAATATTTTCTTAGTGTTACCATATTTATACTTTTATAGTATCTATTGTGATAAAAATGTTGCAAGGGGAAAACCAAGATTTGAAATGAAGAAATACTGAAGAAATGTATCCTCACTGTGATGGGAATGGAAAATTCCCATAATAAAAAAGTAACAGAAGACAAAAAGGATTTTCAGAGTAAAAACGAAATCAAAGCAAACCCTTTCCTGCTGGAGTTAAAAAGTTGCTGAATAATGAAACTATTTCTTTTCATTCAACTTTCTGAATGTTGACAAGCTTGTTTTTCAATGACTATTCTTCTCAACTGACAATCATCACATACACTTTTGTGGTGTGTGTATAACTGCCCAAGCCATAAAATTTCAATCATATATATTCTATTTTCACATCTACAATGATCCAAAGTCACATGGTAAAAAATCTGGAATTTGGAAAATATCACTTCCACAAGCTAGCGCAAACAATGTGTTTTTTTACAGATCCCAAATTGAAACAGGGCCATTCCTGTATCAAACACTTATGGAAGTTGCTAAAAATCGAAGGTGACCTTCAGTTTATTACAATAAGCATATGGACAAAACACAATTCAACCTATTTGGGAGTTATCGTACGGACAATGCCAATCCATTTGGGAGTTATATCATGGACAACGGTGTTTTTTAAAATTCTAAGTCAAAAAGGAGCCGTAACTGTAAAAAAATTAGGATTTTGCCCAAATCGAATTTGACCTTTATTTTATTGGGAAAACAGTGTACCAAAAATAATTTAGATCTGTCAACCCGTTCGGAGTTATGATGCAGACAAGGGTTTTTGTAAATTCTTTGTAAATTTAAGTCGAAAAGGGGTATACAACTGTGTCAAAAATTTACAGGTTTTGCCCAAAAGCGAATCTGACCCTCATTCAATTTGGGATAAACATGTGTACCAAATATCATTTAAATCTGTCAGCCGGTTCTGGAGTTATTAAGCGGAAACTAAAGTTTGACGCTGCCAGCACGCCAAAAGACATACCGAAATCCAAAAGCTCTCCGAGGACTTCATCCCAGCAAGCTAATAATGGATACCAAACCAAATAGGTGAATTCTGAAATGTTTTTATGGCCCATTTCTTATATTTCTGCAGAGAGAATTCTTTCATTTAGAGGACTGACTATAGACACTTTGTGAAAAATCAATATAACACAGGTTATTGAACATAGTAACAGTTCCCTACTGGTTAGAGTGCTGACAGAAGTACAACAGAGGACCTGAGTCAGTGCTAGAAAATCAATAAATTTCTAAAAAGATTCTGTAATAATACAGAAAGTCTGGCAAACAGGACCAGTTGTCAGAAGAAGTTAAGTGTGGAACTCACTGTCGGAACTCCGAGTCTGCCAGGAGCTCTTCTACGATGGTGGCCTTCCTCTGTTTCTTGGGTATCCTGGAGTGGTAGAAGTCTGCCTTGCTCTCTACCACTGTTCCAAACTGTCCAAATATACATAAAGTTGCCATCAATTCCACACACAAACTACATAAAAATTTTAACTTAAATCATATCTCTTAAACATCTGTTTACAATTTATAATAATCTCTCTTTAAACATGAGATTTCAATAATGAAAGAAATAAATACAGTAAACAATTAAATATTTGAATGGTCATGGGATCACATACAACTAGTTGTATTAATGAGATCATGCTCTGATTGCCTTGTAAGCAACATATATTCAAGGTTCTGAAAATCGTAGTCATAATAGTGACATCCTTGAAAGCGGTATTGATGATGATGATGAAAAGTGAGGTAGTCTTCATATGGAGGATGTCTTTTCATGAGATTTTACTGAAGAGTGAAGTATCAATAGCAGTGACAGATTTCTCACCTGGAAGTATTTTGGAGGAGCCTTCAAATCATTGGCCTTGTAGAAACGTTTCGGATCCAGGGCCTTCCTCATCTGCAACACCATCAGGTCATTCTTTCGCTCGTCCGTCATCTCCGTGGCTGGCATGTGGAACCATTTTTCTCCCTTTGTCTTCTCTCGCTCAGCCTGCAGAAATGTGACATGTTATTTGCCATGGATTTTTTTCTATCAACTGATGAATAACATGTTAAGTTTAAATAAAACTTTTTTTTCCCCTTTTTTTTAAAATTGATCCATTCAATTTCATATTATTAACCATTTACTTCATATAGACTCTTTTTTTTTTATTCATTGGCAAACAGAGCAGACCCAGATCTGGGTCTCCTCTGTTTGCTTATACAATATTGTAGCTCAGATTCTACACAGTATGCAGACCAAAAAAATCCACTGTTTCATATACAATTTAAAGTTCAGTTGATTAATATTCATAAATTTGTATATGAATATTCATGAAGTAAAGGATTAATAACATAAGTTAGCTGATAAGTCTAGTGTCCTTCTTGCGATACCTTTGACAGCAGGATGCTGTTGCAATTTAAAACTTTAAATGAACATCACAGGGTGTAAAAGTATCACTCAGAAATACTTTACCTTTCTTTGCTTCTTCTGCTGCCTCACACTGACTTGGTTTGTGGCAATCTCATCCTGCTTCTCAAAGTCATCTGTCATGACACTTTTTTTCATTATCTACAACAAAAATAACCAATGATTTCCAAGTATCCCAAGAAGTGACTTTATTTTATTACTTTTCATACATTATCCATTGCATCAACCATGGGATTATAATTTTACATTTCGAGGGCTCAGTGCAAAACAGTCGTAACTTGTTTTTTAATACATATAAGTTACAACTGTTTTGCGCTGATCCCTCAATTTGCATGTATTAATGATTAGAACAGCAGCTCACATTCCCTGCCCAATGATGAACATGTACTTGGGATTTTTGTTCAATGAATGCTGCAATTCTCACAGTGCACTTTTCATATGGCAACATGCATGGATTTCTACTTTAAGTTAGCATGCAACAATTTTAACTAGAGCTATCACTGAAGGTGATTAATACCCCCGCAAAATACTTTAATGCAGGAGAAGCCAGACTTCAGGCAGAGCATAGATAAGAACCTGTATACATAGTACATGTATATTGGTTGTGATAGTAAAAAGTAAGTAAAGTTTTTATTTAAAGGCCTCTTCAGAGTGAATTCCTTGTGCTTGACCATTGTATGAAATTGTTTTGAAATCCAATCAGTACTTTACAAGTTATACTCCAGACAAGGAAAAAATACAAAGGGCAATAACTCTGTAATTACTCTAGATAGAGTTATGGTTCTTGTGCACTGCACTTCCTCTATTGTGTTGACCATTGTATGAAATTGTTTTGAAATCAACGTATTTACAAGTTATACTCCGGACAAGGAAAAAATACAAAGGGCAATAACTCTGTAATTACTCTAGATAGAGTTATGGTTCTTGTGCACTGCACTTCCTCATATTGTGGTTGACCATTGTATGAAATTGTTTTGAAATCAAACTTGTACTTTTCAAGTTATGCTCCGGACAAGGAAAAGTAACAAAGGGCAATAACACTGTAATAAGTCAAGATGGAGTTATGGTTCTTGTGCACTGCACTTCCTCTCCATGTGCTTGATCATTGCATGAAGTTGTATTGAATTCCAACTTGTGGTTTTCAAGTTATGCTCCGGACAAGGAAAATGCAACGGACCGCTGGACCGACCGACCGACCAACCGACCACCGGGTGACTCCTATATACCCCCCCAAACTTTGTTTCGGGGGTATAATTACTGGATATTCAATGATTCCACAGAATATATAATGTGGATGAGATGTGTTCTAGGTGGGCAAAATAAATATTCATCAGCATTTTGACTGAACGCTTATATATAATATACACTTGTTACAGTAGGGTGACACAGTGTTTTATCTACCTCTGCATCCTGTGCTGAGACTCAAACATTTCAAAAATGTGCATTCTTGGTATTATACATGTATATAACATTGGGACACAAAGTTATGCTGTGGGATGCACCATTTTCTCAGACAATGAGTCCAATGGACTCATGAAGGAGAATTTGTAGATTGAACACCGGTGACAATCAGTTGGGTGGCCATTTAAGTAGAACAAGCAATACTATATACAACAAGAGCTGTCAGAGGACAGCACGTTCGACTATTCAAAATGCTTGTTGGTAAATCAAATGAAATCTATTTCAATTCTTGCCCTTCACATACCTTGTACATAATAATAGTCAAAAATTATATACCTTGATAGTCTGATACCCCGTAATATTCTTATATTGTCTAAAATCATTCCCATGCCTAGTTACTGAGACATAAGCACAATAACACTGTGCATGCAAAACTTTAACCAAGAATCCAAGTTAGAAAAGGGCAGTAATTTGTATTCAATTCAGTCCAAAAGTTATCCTCCTTAGTTTTCTGATGCCCCTGAAGACACTCTTTAACTTTCTAGTTAATTCCACAAGCAATTTCTGAGATATAAGCTGGATTGTTGCTTGAATGCAAAAATTTAACCAAAACCCTAAGTTAAAAGGGGGTCATAATTTTTAATATATTCCATCAAATGTTATCTTCCTTTATAGTATGATACCCCTAAACACATTAAAGATGTTTCAAATCAATCCCATTCCTGGACTCTGAGATATAAGCATGAAAGTACCTTGCATGCAAAACTTTAACCAAAATTTCTAAGTTTAAAAAGGGGCCATAACTTGTAATATATTCCATCAAGAGTTATCTACCATGAAGGTATGATACCCCTAAACATATTTAAAGATGTTTCAAATCAATGGCATGCCTGGATACAGAGATAATAGCATGAAAGTACCTTGCATGCAAAACTTTAACCAAAATTTCTAAGTTAAAAAAGGGGCAATAATTTGTAACATATTCCATCAAGAGTTATCTACCTTGGTTGTCTGATGCCCCTTAACATATTCATAAACTTTCAAGTCAATACCATGAATGGTTATTGAGATACAAACTAAATAGTAGCTTGCACGCAAAACTTTAACCCAATTTTCTATTGCATGCAAAACTTTAACTAAAATTTTTAAGTAAAAAAGGGGCCATAATTCATATTAAATTCAGTCAAGAGTTATCTACCTTGGTTGTCTGATGCCCCTGAACATATTTATAAACTTTCAAGTCAATACCATAAATGGTTATTGAGATAAAAGGTTGATAATAACTTGCACGCAAAACTTTAACCAAAAGCTGCAACGCCGACGCCAGGGCGACTACAATAGCTCTCATATTCTTCGAATAGTCGAGCTAAAAATGTTTGCCAATGTGAGTATTATATGAAACTGCCGGCATAAATTGCCAACTCATGATGCGGACTCGGATACCCATGAATGATAGCCATCACAGATTGCAAATGCTGTGAAAATATTTTATCTCTTTGTTACAGATTTATTTACAGAGATAGTTCAAAGAATTTGCATAAATATTACATCTTACATAATGTACATCAAATTCATACACAACAGGTAAAAGAACAAAAAAAAAAATACAAAAAAAAAGAAGATTTCGCCACTATTTGTCATTCCAATAATAGTTTTTCTCTGCTTCTTTAAAACACGGAAATGCTAGCCAAGTATCCCATAGCTGACAAATATAGTGAAACTAAATAGACAACTGAGGGTATTCAACAAAGCGTATGATTTGAATCTTATAATTTTCTAGCTCTTTGTCTTCTAACATGTCCATATGACATTATAGACATGTTAGAAGACAAAGGGCTGGAATAAAAAAATCAAATCATTAGAGGCCCATTATACTTCATAATGATTCAATTTTCATGAAAATGAAAACATAAAATAACATTGACATATTGAAGACTAACACAAATGGTACATAATGTGCAAACATCTGCTGTAATATAACAGTTAAACGCTTTGAAAATGTTGATCAAATTACGCAATTTAGTATTTTGGATGGATGTCAAAATACTCTCATTGTTTTCATTTTGCAATGGCGAGTATTCCCAAAGACAGTCTGTAATCAAAAATAATTTTATTTTGAAAAACTGTCGTCTAATCACTTTGTTTATCTGCTATGTCATCAATTAATGCACTCATGATTCGTTAACGGAGACATGCTGAATTTCTATGGAAAAATGATGAAAATATGCATAATATGCAAATTTTTTTTTTATGCATTGTAGTAACGTTGTTGTCAACAAGTATGTATTTGTAGAAAATCTGTAGCAACAACTAAATTTCTGTCCAAAGTATATACACTGTTTTTGGAAGAGTAATAGCCTTTACAACAGTTTCTCTCCTAAAGTTTTATCTTTTTTAATCCATCATGTCAGACTAATTGTACTCCCCCACCCCCGATATATATTTACATGCAGAATTATGCCATATATATGCAGGTTCATAAAATATTCTAATGCCTTAAAAACTCATTACCTCTGGCTCCTTGTGCTTCTGGTTTTTGTTTTCTTTTGAGGTTTTCTGACCAGGATCTGTATACGGGTCTACATTCAGGTACACATCGGACACTGACAGACTGGTCTGTAAGCTGCTGGACAGGTCTGAACTGAAACAAACACAGATCTATCAGCATATCCATACAACTGAAACAAACACAGGTCTAACAGCATATCCATACAACTGAAACAAACACAGGTCTAACAGCATATCTATACAACTGAAACAAACACGGACATATCAGCATATCCATACAACTAAACAAAACGGAAAAAAACGGACCTATCAGCATATCTATCTTGAAGATTAATGATACAACATTGCAACAACAAATACCACTGGGTTATTATTTTTCATTCAGATTACCACAAGGTTTTCATAAAGATCTCAAAAGATGGAAGTCCTTGACAACAAACCTATACATCAGTCATTGTAGAAGATTTGTCCTGGAAATCATTTTCAATGATCTTGAAAATTTCAATATTGTATGAAAGGTGGAGAAAAATATCAAATACCAAAATGGCCCCATATTGGTGCTACATGTAATTTTAGTTGAGAAAACAAATCTTTTTCACAGAATACTATAAGCCAATTTTTATAAACAATACGATCATACCTTTAGTTTTTGAGTTACATAAGGTCTTATTCCTGCCACTTACAATCATAATAAAAAACGACATTTCTGTAGTTTCATGGCACTTTGCAGAATGTGGTCTTTGCTATTCCTATATCGGTTTTATTTACCTGTGATACACTTTCACAGAATCAATTCGCCCTACAAACATAAATTAAAATTCATCGACATCTTAACCAAATTGATAAAATAAATTCAGGCGAAGGGATCCAGTACCTATAGGAAACACAGGGAATCGAAATTAGGGCAAACAGACCCACAATAAGCAATTCCTGCTTCTTGCCCCTTCAGGTAAATGTTCAAAATGTATGACACATGCAATGCTTCCTTACACACTAAAATATAGTTTGGGGAATGTCTTAAGTGTTTCATACTCATTTGTTTTGTTATTGCGTTTCTTATTCCTCTTCTTCTTTTCAACATCCTTCACCTCTTCCTCTGTTTCACTTTCTTCTTCAACATTCAAGTTAGTTCTTTCATTTACTGCAGTCAAATCTACTGTAAAAACTTCGGTTTCTTCAATATTTCCAGTGTAATCCAACACTTCACTTGGTCCTTTGTCTATCACAAAATCAATAAGTGGCTCCTCTTTTTCTTTTACAATAGTTCTTCCTACGTTTTTGTTTGAAGCTTTATCTATATAAAAATCAAAAACTGTCGATTTTTCAGTGTTGTCCAGAGATTTCGAAGATTTCATCTGGTCAGTTTTATTTTTTGAAGTTGGTTCTTTTTCATGGTCGTTTGCAGAGAAAGATTTGTATAATAACTTCCTGATGTTTGTAGTGGTGTTTTCACTAGCCTTACTTTGCTTATTACTGGTCTTGGTTGAGGTCTTTTCGCAAGTAGAAGAATCAAGTTTAGCTTTCATAGCTTTAAACACCTTCATCACATTAGGATCAAACTGTATTTCTCCATCACTGTCACTGCCAGAATCTGATGAGTCTGAGGACATTGTGTAATTTTGTTTTGTTTTCCTTTCACACACGTGTGTAACTGTGACCGTACAACATCTGTATGAAAATTATGCGCGCTTCCGGGCTAACAAAAAGTAGTTCACGATAATCGATCATTTTCAATGAGACAGATGCCAATCTGACCCCATATTTCATTTAGTGATATTGTGTGTGTAAGATATAACATTTTCCGGATAGAATTTCAACAAAAAAATAAATATGAACCAGCGCAAGAATCAGAAATGGAACTTTTTATTTTCAGGGGCAATAATTTAGAATTTACTTCCGGGCAAAAGAATGAAAATAAACAAAGTAAGATGGTAACCCTGTTTTTGCTCAAATAAATAAAAGAAAGAAAGAAAGAGCAATGCCATTCAGTAGTCAAACTGTTTTTATATTGCTGGTTTTATACAATCTGGTAGTTTGTTGTGTTTGTCAAACTTGTGTCAGTAGAAACTCAACTGAGCTCGAGACTATTCCAAAATGTTTTGCATTGCTACTGGGACAGTTTATGTGCGAGGAACCCGAAATAGACCCTGCAACACAGCAGGCAGCTGGATGTGATGAAACCAGAAAAGTCAAGGTTAAATGTAGACCAGCGCCTGAAATCGAATGCATTCCAGAAGGACAGATATCACCCAAAGGATACCCATGTACATTTAATGGATCAGAAATTGGATTTTATAAGGATGTGACTTGTAAATGGACCAATGGATATGACTTTGAGATTGCTTTGCTTCTGTCAATATTCCTAGGAATGTTTGGGATTGATCGCTTCTACCTTGGATACCCAGCGTTAGGTTTATTGAAGTTCTCAACTCTTGGATTTTTCTTCCTGGGACAATTGATTGATGTTTTGTTAATTGCAACACAGACAGTCAAGCCATCTGATGGGTCCGACTATGTGATTAACTACTTTGGTGCAGGGTTGATAAAAATTGTGATGAATAATGAAACCATATCAAAACTAGATGATTTATAACATAAACCTTCTAATTTCTTTCATCGAAAGTATTCAATATCTGGCAACATGTTCCAGTATTCAAATCAATCAAAAAAAGTGCTGTCCTAGTTTTGATGAAATGGACCCTGCAGTTCAGATTCATAATTATATCCCTCATCATAAGTGATATTGCTGAATGGTTTACAATCCTGTCCCATTTTACAAAAAAATTTCCATTATAATAATTTCATATTGTTTAGTAACTAAGTGGTGCAGAAGGAGTATTCATTAACTGCTGCTCAAGTACTTTGGACATCAGATGAACAAGACAGTGCATTGGACTTTAAAAAATATGTGACAAAGAACTAGAAGATCAGTTGTTATTGGCAGTAAAAGAAGTGAAAAATGATACGCTGACATGATATCAGATTGTGTTCAATGCATAGTGACTACAGTTAACCAGGAGATAAATTAAAATCATCTTAAATATGATTATCTTTTTAACACATGCTTGATTAGCTTCGTTTTGTGTGAGTGGGTCCATGTGAATGTACCACTCTCAGTTTTTTTTTCTCACTATTTTGGGAATATGACCTGACCCCCAGAATTGGGTAAATTTTTCATCGTTTTAGACAAAATTGGGAATAACTCACACTGTATTATATATATCATATAAAACAAAAAAACAACAACAAATAATTGGTTCATTCAACCCTTGTATGATAAAATTGATGGTTTAACAAGTTTTTGTGGTACTAATATGATTAGTCAACCATATTATTTGGACTCACTTCTTTAGACCCCAAACAAGTTGTTAAAACGGCGATAATTTTCCATAAAATTGGGGGCGGGTGTGGGGGACTTTTTGTGAATGGGAAAAAACATACTTTTTGTAACTGGGAAAAATACTTTTTGTGATTGGGAACACGACCGAATACTGGTCATCAAAACTGGCAAAAAAAACACCTGAGGTCTCAGTACTAGTGCTGAAAGATATACAGAATTACCTGATAATACCTTCCTCCTATTGTGTGTGCAAGATTA
>CM037795.1:43072379-43122379 GCA_021229015.1 Solen grandis | reverse complement strand
TATCCTAAACCATTTTTAGCTCACCTGAGCACAAAGTGCTCAAGGTGAGCTTTTGTGATCGCCCTTCGTCCGGCGTCCGTCGTCGTGCGTCGTCCGTCGTCCGTCGTGCGTCGTCAACAATTTGCTTTAAACGACATCTCCTCTGAAATCGCTTGACAGAATTAAATGAAACTTGGCAGGAATGTTCCTTGGGTGAGGCTCTACAAAAGTTGCTAAAATAAAGTTGATCCATGTAGAACTCTGGTTGCCATGGCAAAAAAAAAAAAAAAAAAAAAAACTTTAAAAATCATCTCCTTCAAAACTACTGGCCAGATTTCAAAATAATTTGGTACAGATGTTCCTTGGGTCAACCTCTACCAAAGTTGCTAAAATTATTCCGATCTGTAAAAAAACATGGCCGCCAAGGGCGGGGCTTATTTGCCTTATATGTATATAGAGAAACCTTTAAACAACATCTCCTCTGAAACCACTGGACAGAATTTGATTAAACTTGGCAGGGATGATCCTTGGGTCAACCTTCACAAAAGTTGCTAAAATAAAGTTGATCCATTTAGAACTCTGGTTGCCATGGCAACAAAAAGAAAAAAAAATATGAAAACTTTAAAAATCATCTTCTTCAAAACTACTGGCCATATTTTAAAATAAATTGGTACAGATGTTCCTTGGGTCAACCTCTACCAAAGTTGCTAAAAAAAATCCGATCCGTAAAAAACATTGCCGCCAGGGGCGGGGCTTATTTGCCCTATATATATATGGGGAAAACTTTAATCAACATTTCCTCTGAAACCACGGGACTGAATTTGATTAAACTTGACCGGAATGATCCTTGGGTCAACCTTCACAAAAGTTCCTAAAATAAACTTGATCCATATAGAACTCTGGTTGCCATGGCTACAAAAAGAAAAAAAATATGAAAACTTTAAAAATCATCTTCAAAACTACTGGCCTTGGGTCAACCTATTTATCTCAGGTGAGCGATTTGGGGCCATCATGGGCCTCTTGTTTTTTTTTTGTTGTTGACTAAATGTTTTGTGTGTGTGTGTGTTTTATCGTGTATGTGTTTGTTATTGTTTTTTTTTTGTGTGTGCCCCTTTTATTCTTCAAACCTCACATACTTGTTCACTATTACAAGGGCTACCTTCAAATTTTAGTGATAAGCTTAAAACATTGGCCGTAACTTGTTTATTAAACCTGTCGTCAAACTTAACATGCTGATTCACTATCACAAGGGCTACATTCCCATCAAGGATCAAAACCTCTGGTTAATTTTCCCTCTTTAAAAAAAGGTACTTTAATACATGTACGCCCAGCACAAAAGGGTAGGCTGGGACTAGTTGACCGTTAGATGTGACTAGGTGTACCGGTTATTTGAATGCAGATCATGTGTTATAAAATGTATACTTCTTGAATGCCATTACAGAGTCGGTCACTAGGCACAACAGTAAATTAAGTGAGCTATCAGGGGATGAGTTGCATATTTTCGAGACGGGGGCGGGGGGATAGTTATTCTGTATATAGGAAAATTTACCAAATGCCGGAGTACATTTAATCAGAAATATATTACGTGCGCACGTAGTAGCTATTACGTGCGCACGTAGTAGTTTTACACTAGTTTTGAAGTTTTCTACAGCTTTTAATTTAAAAAAAAAATCGCACAGGAATTCCCCAAGATGCCTAGTCCAACCAGAACTACACCCTTATAACGGCCCTGGCAAAGCGACAAGCCGATTGCATTGTTACTGCCTGTGTTTTTTTGTTGCTGGTTTTTTTTTTTTTTAAAAATACGCCCCCTAATCCGAACTCCTGGATCCGGCTCTGTATGTCACTAGGGATGTTAAAGGTTGTAGGATTACTTAAAACAATACTTACATCTGATGAAGTAAATACTAGTAAAATGAAACTTTTAATAAAATTTACAAAAGGAAATGACTTGCATATTGTTGCAGTCAGAATAATAAAATTACATGAAGCTTTTAATACAACAGACATTATACAATGTTTACAGTCTTAGTTTGCGTGTTGATTCATCTTCATAAGCAACGATATGCATGAAAAACTATCCATCTATACATGTTAAAGCACTTTTCACAAATGCTCGAAGAAGAGAAATAGTAAATAGCTTTTGTAAACTAGGTTTACATAACCTACAATCAACTTATAAAATGAAATGGTTGACTATTGCACTGTTGTTAGCAAAATTAAGTATATTATTGGAACTGGTGATGTGTAAAAATAATCAAAAAGTATAAAAACTAGACATAAATTAATTCCCCACACACACACACACTTTTTGCATATCATATATTTTCCTGGTATAATTGCACCATTAAGTTAATATAAAATAGTGGCATCAAGGAGACATGGAAGATAATTTTATATCACGCCCAATGCAATAACCACTGTGTTCGCATGCAGTAGCTTTCGCATAAGCATGCAGTAGCTACAATGTTCACATGCAGTAGTTATTGCCACTCACAAGTATCATATGCTAATATATATATATATATATATATTATATATATATATATATATCCATTTTATGCCACCAAAGTTTAAAGTTCCAAAAAGATTGCTTATTAGTTTAAGCATCTATTTAATTAAAAAAAGTTCTTTGTCAGTAGTTATTGGATTTGGCCATTACTTGAACCGTGTAAGGCTATGACAGATTCTTGCCCAAACTGGTGTTTGAACTCACAAAATTCAGTTCCATTGTCATATAATGGTAACCTACGACTGGACCTCACTGCCCTTGTGCTTGATAAATGAAATTGATAGAGTCTGAAACTGTAAAATTGGCATTTTAAATAAAATTGAATTTAGCTGAAGCCTTGTAGCCATAAACATTGCTTCTAATTAAGTGAGTTAAAATGATGTTTATTAACGAGGAGAGAATATAAAGTGAAAATTTGCTTCAATAATTCAAAGGAAATAATTATAAGACTTACAAATCAGATATACCAATATTCATTTAAATATTACAGCCATAAACACTGATTTCAAATATTTTATCTCATGGACATTAACATTGTCTTGAAGTTAAATCTAGATTTGTTAAAGAAATAAAGATTTTTAGAGTGGAAAAAAAATGTATTTGAGTGATTCAAACTCAGGTGATTTTCACTTTGATATCCAGACATTTGTTTCAGAAATATTATGTTAAATTACTTTTCATCTTGATAAAATAACCATGCTAATCAAAATCCTGGTGAATTTGAAATCTCCCCATGCAAGAATGTGATTGATGATAATGAATTAAAACCAAGTGATGGGACGCGATAACTACTGCGTGCGAACGTTTTAACTATTACGTGCGCACATAATAGCTACTACGTGCGCACGTAATATAAAAAATATCTTCCATGTCCCCTTTATTCCAACGTAGAAATAAGCTTATCAGTCTAATTTCATGTACAATGTATATACATACTGAAGTATCTTGTTTGGTTTTATGTCCTACCATCGGTATTTCTCTCACTTGGGGGTCAAATATAATGCTGTTAGACGTAGCACATAAGATTTTCTCCCCATTACGTTAAACCAGGTTTGGAACGATCCCGATGCAAGAATCTTTATTTCATGTCGGTTAAAACAAATAGAAGAAATTTACTGACAAAAGTAAAAACTACAATAAATAAACAGCCCATTATATAAAGTATACATTTATATCCCTAATTATTCACGTTTAATGCTTTATAAAGGTCTCATGAGGTACCATATTCAATGGACCGAACCCACAACCTCCCTAAAAGCGGAACACTTTTCAACTGGAAATGTGTCCATAGGACACAGATGCCCCCACAACCGCTTTTTTGTTGAATGACAGCATATCAAGAACCTTCGTCCAGTCTGACAAGGATTTCATACTATAAAGGTTACTGTGACCATGACCTTTGATAAAGTGACCTCAAAATCAATAGGGTTCATCTACTGGTCATGGCCAATGTCCCTACGAGGTTTCACAAACCCATGCCCTTCGGTTCTCCAGTAAATGATCGGACAAGGATTTCATACTAATGTACACAGTGACATTGCCCTTTGACCTAGTGACCTCAAAATCGAATGGGTTCATCTACTGGTCATGGCCAGTGTCCCCACAATGTTTCACAAACCCAGGTCCTGTGGTTCTCCAGTTCATGATTGGAAAAGAATTTCATACTAATGTACATAGTGACCTTGACCTAGTGACCTCAAAATCAATAGGGTTCATCTACTGGTCATGGCCAATGTCCCTACAAGGTTTCACAAACCCAGGCCCTGCTGTTCCCCAGTTAATGATCGCACAAGGATATCATACTAATGTACATATTGACATTGACCTAGTGACCTCAGAATCAATAGGGTTCATCTACTGGTCATGGCCAATGTCCCTACGAGGTTTCACAAACCCATGCCCTTCGGTTCTCCAGTAAATGATCGGACAAGGATTTCATACTAATGTACACAGTGACATTGCCCTTTGACCTAGTGACCTCAAAATCGAATGGGTTCATCTACTGGTCATGGCCAATGTCCCTACAAGGTTTCACAAACCCAGGCCCTGCTGTTCCCAAGTTAATGATCGGACAAGGAAATCATACTAATGTACATATTGACCTTGACCTAGTGACCTCAGAATCAATAGGGTTCATCTACTGGTCATGGCCAATGTCCCTACCAGCTTTCACAAACCAATGCCCTGCGGTTCTCCAATAAATGATCGGACAAGGATTTCATACTAATACACAAATTGACCTCGACCTTTGACCTAGTGACCTCCCCCAAATTGCAGTTTCAATTGACCAATTATCTATTCCAAATCAATAAATTTAGATAAATGTATTACCCGACTTCGTTTAGGCACTAATCTTTTATCGGGTAATAGAGGACAATACATTCTTAATCTACAATCTATGTGCGAACATTGTAAAGTTAAAAATACTACGCTACATTTTTTACTGGAATGTCAAGCCTTTAGATCACATAGATCAAAACTTATATCTACATTAAAAACGGGGTTGTCTTTTTCCCTTGATAACGTCTTAAATCCTAGTAAAGCCCACAGCAAGTCAGTATATCAAGCCCTGGCGGTCTATTTAATAGACTGTCAGATGACTGACAAGATTTAAAAATATATTGTGTTACGCGCTCCTGGCTGATGACTTAGTCTGGGCATCAGTACACTTATGAGGAGGATCATCCTTTAAGCAAATGGCGATCAAACATATTAAATATATATGGGAACTCCTTTTGTCCGGCACCGGGGCCACCAGTTCTTATTGTAAATAATGTACTTTTTGTACATATATTGCTATCTTATCTATGCATTAATATATAGTTTTTATTCCCTATGGGGCCGTTTTGTTTGCATAGAAGTGGATTTCTTTTAAAAAGATATTTTTTAATTATTAGGCCTGGTGTGGGGATAAAATAGGGTTCTACACCCCATCCATCATAATGTATTCAACATTGTGATATATTATTAAAATTTAAACTTTTAATAGGGATTTATCTCCCCTTGACACCTCATAGTCAATCAGTTCACTCCAGGTCTGATCTGGGGTGATAATGGATCTTTTAGTAAATTTTTATATAGCCTCTTCAGGAGGATTCAATTGTCCTCCAGGGGCGTTTTTTCTCCATTCAAAGTTTAATTAAACCATTGTCTTAACTTATTTTTAAACCCTGGGGCAACATTTTGTTGTTCCATGGGATCGATTGACTGTGGGGTGTCAAATTTTATAAATAACTATGTTTTACTTGGATGGGCTGTATTGATCGCCATTACCACAGACTTCCATACTTGCCCCCAATGTCATTCTCTTTATTCATTCTTTGGGGGCCATTTATTTATTATTTTATCCTAATTTGTATATATTTAAATAAAAAAAACATGCCTGCCATACTGTTGGAACATACCAACATAATATACTTTATACTCCAAAATAAATTTGTACTCTTTCATTCCTGTTTGAGCATAGCCCACTCAGGACATCTAACTTAGTTCCTCAAACCCCTTAATATACACTAATTATAGTGTATAATTGAATAAGTTCTTCAAACTTATATGCATATTTAGGGGGGAGACGAACTAAGTTTATATTGAAGTATAAACTTCATTAGCTATTCATTATAAATATATATTTCCCCTTTAATTATAAAATTACTGGGGACATTAGGGTAATTTATCTCTAGAATACAGGATAAATTACAATACATGAGTACAAATAACAAAATTACATAATAAACAACAGTACATAATATTTCAGTTTTATGTATTCTAATGTTAATTTTGAATAAAAATAAATAATTAATAAAACAAGATTAAATAATAATCAAAGTTATATACAATACATATATGACTAATTTAAAGTTATGACATTATAATCACCCTATATCAAATAACCTATTTTTTATTCATCATAAACATCTGAATTACCATATATACAATTTTTTAGATAAACTTCATTTTACATATAAACACCTTTTAACATCCACTCGCCAAAATGACAAGCTCAAGGTGCGAGGTAAAATAAAAACTATAACCAACCAACCGCCCACTTTTCTAATGGGGGCATAAAAAATGTACTTTACATTGAATGGAACGTGTACAAACAAACAAACACTCTCGACCTTTTAAATATACAAGGGGGAATGCAGTAAAAGATTTTGTCCTCCTGATACTGGTATAGCTCAACATCCCACTGATTTGAAGGGCAAGAATTTTATTGCATTCTCGGTCGAAAATCACTGGTCCAACCATTACACAATTATATACCGTTGATTTTTTTTTCGGTAGAACTCGCCTTATTTAAATGTTAGTTCACATGCAACAATTCTTTTGAAAAAGAAATAAGGTGGAGCACATTGTCCATGGACATAATATGCCCGTTTTTGGAGTAATCGCCCTTTATTTTTTTGTCAAAAGAAAATTTATACAGTAAACCTCTAAGAAGGTAAAACACGTTCACCCAAAATAAGAAACCTCGAAAAACAGCATGACATTTTTTTTTTCACGTGTAGTTACGTGCCTGAAAGAAAATATATCATTCATAAAAGATGTGCGCCATTGCTGGGGATTACAATAATGGATGTTTGATGTACGGACTATTATCTGGGCAGAGAAACCATTACTGTAAACAGCTGAATATATTTTCCTACTATGAGACAGGGTAAACAGACTATTAATAACTATTTAAAAAAACCCAAAACAGGTTTCAGTCAGTCGGTGTGAATCTAAGAGAATCGTTTTCATAAAGAGCCATCCGCTCAAATCTAAGGGAAGTAACTCTGCCTTACTTGTTCAGTTTAAGACTTGCAGTAGCTTCCCTTGAGTTATTTCGCTTTGTTACTATCCTTACCAAAACGAATTTCATACAGTTCATTTGAAATAGATCTTATACATTAGCTGGACGTCGCTGTATGATTGAAATACTATCGCAGCGACGGTAAACCCCAATACAACAACTTATACATTTACAGTACATATACATCCTCTACAAATCTTTTATTGTTAATATGTCTTTCCGAGAGAATAAAGTTTATGGGATTCATAAAGGTTTTCAAAGTAAGGAAACATTAGCATTTCTTAGTAAGCATAGTTGTTATATATGTATTAAAATACACATCTTTTTTTTTTTTTAAATCCGGTTAATGTAAAGTAAAACGGGATAAATATACATGCGTTGTCATTGATGAATTATTTTATGCTCTTGAGTGAATTACTGCAATAAACGCCACTCGTATGAATACAATTCACTCGATGAACTAAAATTGCATCTTCCACAAAAACGAGCTAATATTCTCTAAGTTTTCTCTATTTTTTATTTGGTGTTTTGTATAAACATTGAAACTGTCCAATAACTCATAAAATAATGATCTATACTAATGTTGTAAGAACTTGTGGCCAGGCACTTGTGCGTATTTTGAAAAGAAAATATTTTCAATATTGTAGAAAACACAACATTTTTATAGTTATAACACATGTGTAAATGAACCATCTAAGAAGTTTTATCTTGTAATTACCAGTACACGGCGTTTAACCTATATTCGGGTATGACGCAAGACAATACCAAACAAATATTTGAACGATTAAAGCCTATACTTGGCTGATTTATGTATCTTTGATAAAAATGTAGTTGTTTCCTTACCTTTTTCGGACTGAACATTATAAATATCTGCTGAATCGCAAATATATAATATATAATAGTCTATTTCATTGGAAGTCGGTTATAGATCGCTTCGGTATAATAAAGTAAATTTTACCCCGCCAATTTCGGCCCAGTAGACGTTTATCTTACATTATCCATCAACGCCGCATACTATGTAAGATATTTCTTCGCGTAATTGATGTACTGTACTGTCAAAAATTCATTGGCTAAACCTGAGTCGGTTTGCGTTAAAATATGTATTACGGGACTTCAGAAAACATACGTTATAACCGTGTTTTTTTGTGGTTTTTTTTTTGTTTGTTTTTTTTCCGCTGTATCCAAATTCGTTCTTACCGTGCGACCGGAAATACAAGTAAAGAAGGGTGAAGGTTGGGAAAAAAAATTTTCTTTCGTTATTACCGTTTTTAAGTGAACTCCACTGTTTACGTTTTATGTCTATACAGTCGTGATTTGCGCTCTGGTAAAGAATTATTTACATTATTCAATATATGGTGTTCTAGGTGCATAAAAATAGGACTTATATCTTATATTATAATAAACCTTATTGACAGGTCCTCGCAGTCTGTCAAAGTGGGTTTCCCCCAAAAACTGCAACATGTTACAAACAGAGATGCATTTTGTATGTCATCATGTTTCCCTGAGGAAATTATTTAAGTTATACACTTGTTCGACGTATTTTCATTATTATAATCTAATTATCAATAAAATGACAATCGCAGCATCGAACGGTGCTCTTTATCTCGCGATAGGGTCCCCCGCTTCGAGACAGGTAAAATTATATTACACGGAACATAAACAAACGCCATAGACTGGTGACAAAGCGGTTAATTCAATTTCACGCCAAAATTGGAGCTGTGCGCGTGCGCCAGTCTTGCAGGCTGACATCTGGTAGCGTATTTCAGGTCCCGTTTGATGACCGGGAAAAGACAGGTCCCGGACAATTAACGTGAGAATTAAATACAAACAGCGCCCGTGGAAAACGCTTTGGCTTCCTTTTTATCACGCGCTCCACGCAAAGGAAACTTGCCCAGATGGTACAGTAAAAATGCAAACATGCTCAAGAGGGGATATAGAGATCAGAGGTAAAACAAAATCCTAAGGTCATCAAATTTGTACGGTTTTTAATTCCATGTTGTTAATTAGGACTCGCACACGATGATGCCAATTTGCATTTAAATAAGAAAATAACACCGGGAAATAGGGTAGCTAATTTAGAAAGAATTGTATCGATCTCACGGGACTTGAAGAAAATGTTACGCTAAATGAATCTAACCAGTTATATACGGAGTGTAAGTATTTATCGAGTTTTTTTTTTTTTTTTCATTACGTCCAAATATTATATTAACACAAAACAGATTTTACGGCATTAACTTAATACTTTCCAAGTATCCTGTATTAGCGGTCACCTCTAAATAACAGCCAACCTGTGAACAAAGGTCAGTGACTGGTTTCCTAGTTCTGACTTTTTATCCCATAAATAACAAGCACTTCTATCCTCAGACCAGTTTTTCAAATATTGTATAGTCTTTTTTTTAGCCGTGTTAAGTCGGTTTGCGGGGGTATTAATCATCTTCAGTGTTATTTCTTGTTTTTAAATTCAATTTATATTAATTCAATTTAGACTAGACAAGACTATTTGTGTTTTCCGTCGCTTCGACAGTATTTCAGTCATATAGCGACGTCCAGCTAATTACAGGTGGAGGAAGACCCCGAATGCACGGAGGCATCCGGGTAGAACCACCGACCTACCGCAAGCCAGCTGGAAGGCTTCCTCACATGAAAATCCGAATGACCCTGCCGCGATTCGAACCCACACGGTGAGGGGCTGAGTGAGTGTTACAGACAGCGACTTTACCCTCTCGGCCACGGAGGCCCCTCAATGTATGCCTACATGCATTTATATTTTGATAATGAATAATACACTTATGATACTTCTAAGAAAATGGCCGATATTTATGTTGGAAGACTTTGTGGTCAGACTATATATTGCCTATTCGCTGAATTTATTTGTGTTACCTTGCTTGAAGGTGTACCATTAAATTTAAAATAAAGGGACATAATTATATACACAAACATTCGATTATATTTAATTGTAATATTTGAAGGAAATCGAATTTCGTATCGACATTTTATTTTAATTTTCAAGAACAAATGGTTGTTTCATTTGTATTCATTTCTTCAACTGATCAAAATGACCTGGTTCGTTAATTCATTCACTTAATGAGTCATATATTCACCCGGACATTTATCTTTTTTTATTTAACAGCGCCGCACTTTAACATTGCCTGTCAATTCAATCTCAAATTAATAAATGACGTCTTACATATATACCTACGGTAAACACCGGATGAAGCAGCTAAAATATATATAGTATATGAAGAACCATTTGGGTCAAAATAAGAGGCGGCTTTGTAATTATTAAAACATACAAATGTATCTGAAATTTGAAAGTTGCGATTTGGTTTTAGATTTAATTTTCTAAAATTCAAAGCTGCCACTGTTACTCAGTTAGAGTTTCAAATGCACATTAAATTTGCAACGCAGTTTGAGATTCAATAGCATATGGATATCTAAATTTGAAACGCAGATTTTTTATTCATTAGCGTCTGAACATTTTAATTTGCAACACAGTTCAATAGCATATGGATATCTAAATTTGCAGCACAGTTTAAGATTCATTAGCGTCTGAACATATAAAAATTGTAACGCAGTTTTTGATTCATTAGCGTCTGAACATATAAAAATTGTAACGCAGTTTTTGATTCATTAGCGTCTGAACATATAAAAATTGTAACGCAGTTTTTATTCATTAGCGTCTGAACATATAAAAATTGTAACGCAGTTTTTTATTCACTAGCGTCTGAAAATAAATTTACGACGCAATTTGAGTTTCAACAGCCTTTTAACATTTAGATTTACAACGCAGTAAGAGATTCAAATGCGTTTAGAAATCTGTTTTTTCTTATTTTTCTTACAAGTATCTCTTATTTCAGTGACACTCACAAATATACATTATATGAGAGTTTACTGGTAAAATTACACCTAATGTATTGTAATAACTGGACAACTGGAACTGAATGTTCACCTTTTTCACAAAAGTAATAATCTTTTCTGACGCATATTTTGGTCAAAGTAGTTCTAATCTGACAGACTTTTGAATGTACAGTTTGTGACTTTACATTTGCAACTATTTTTGAAATACAGTTCCAAATTTAAATGCAATTTTACCACACACACACACACACACACACACATACACTCTTTAATATACAGTTGTAAATACAAAGCATGTTTTGAGACATTTTGCGAGTGTCGGATATATTCAACTTCATATTTTTAATCGCTAGATATGACTTAACCAGTTCACCATACAAACACTCATTAACCTAACCGTTGATATATCGCTGGTATGTGTTTAACGTTGTAGATAATGAATGCAATCATACGTCATGACAATCACGTGGGGGTAAACACGACGGACTGAATCAGCATGGGACCCCACGGCTGTGCGAATGAAGTCGTTGGTTTTACAGCATGTAACTCGAAGCTGTGGGTTCGAGTCCAAACAGGGTAAACATTTCTTTCATGTGAGGAAGCTTTTTTTCTGGCTTTCGGTAAGTCGGCGGTTCTACCCGGTTGTTTTTGTGTACACGTGGGCTTGTTATCAATCTGTAATCATCTGTTCGTCGCTATGCGACTGGAATGATGTCGTAGCGATGGTAACCCACCCCTTCAACACAACAACAACAACCGAATCAGCTATAAAATACTATATAAGAATCTAAAATCCTCCGTGGATTCCAATGTCTCTTGCGATTACACGTAATCAGTCACTTGCTAATTTACAGCAATCCCGAAAGATGCAAATTCATTAAAATTATCTTCCATGCGATCTATTAAAATCTTCGGGAAAATAAATCTATTTAGCATGTACTAATACAGGACATTGGCATCAATTTTAAAATATCTGACAGTTGCTATTTCCATGAAATTTCGACAAATGAGAACATGAACATTTTGATTACGCGGACGAAAGGGTGAGAGAACCATTGATATATTTCATACATTCTGTCAAGGAATAGAGATCGATATATTCATTGGGTAACTATCGTTATTATGACACGTCTAAAAATTGAGTTGTAAAACCAAAAATTATTTCGGCCTACGAAGGAGACAAATTGCTGCCAATGCTACTCTTCATTCTTGTTTTTAATGTTTATGGTGTTCTGTCGGGTGTGTTATTTGCCACGTGGGAGCACGCTTAAAAGCTTAATCGATCTAGGGATAAGATACAGCGCCCTCTTCCGGCTAGTTACAGAATAAATGGGAAGTAACATAAACTCCGTAAAATGCCACTTAAACAATATTACGTCATGCTATAAATGCAAATTAAAAGCAAGATCAAACTGGACGCAATTTCTTTTCAGTAGGGTCTATACAAATTGTAGTACAAATTTATGACTCGAAGAATATTCATTTACTGGACTCTGAATTGTACATAAAACAATGATTTTTTTTCTTTGCTCTGCAGACTGTGAAGGATTGCAATCTCAAACAGAGGAGACCCTGTCCAGGAACGGTATTCAATATACACCTAAGTTCCAAGATATGGTAGCATATTTCTGCGAGTCACGCATTCATTTAGATATGTCGAAACTTTTCTAAAAAAAAAAATCCACATATTCAATTAGTATCTGGCAAGTAGAAAACTTTCGTATTATCCTCTTAGGTATCTTAAGAGGACCAAACTGCCTGTTAGTGCCCATTACTGCCAGCCGTATATTCACTTAAGATAACTGGATATCTCGCTTTTTTTTCAAGTTAGTCAGTTAAATTATGTGGATTACAAGCATTTTATAACATAATTATCTGAAAAAAAAGCATGATATCCAGTTAACATAAGTGAATATGTGATTGGCAGTAGTGGGCCCTAACAGACAGTATAGTCCTGTTAAGATACCTAAGTAAATAATACGAAAGTTTTCTACTTGCCAGATACTAAATGATACTAAAACTGTCCTTAAAACTAAGATTCCAAAAAGACTTTCCTTAACCTGTAAGATTTTCCTTAACCTTTTCTTAAAATATTAAGATCTGTGCAACCATTTAATTTTTTTTATCTAAAAAAAATTTATTCGTAAGATTTCACTTAGATTAAAACTAAGGAAAATTCTATGGTAAAGGAATATCTTAGGGGAAAAAATATAAGAATTAGGAAATTTCATGGTTAAATCTAAGTTTTTCTCAGGAACTGTCTGATCTGGGTCTACCTTTTTTTGCTAAATACGTCAAAATGTGTCTATATGAAGTAATGGAATACATGTTGCATTCTCATCTCACAGTACTTAAAGCGGCGTGTAGAAAACTCTATTAAGCATGATCAGACTACTTCAAAGGAGGTCTAATTTCACAATCGACACAAGTCCTAAGAGTGTTCATGTCGGTGTTTAGCCACATTACAGTTTCATTCCTATGTAGCTAAATGTCACGTTCCCTGGCTGTCCCATGTCAAGATATTCTGACACCGGGCCAGCCATTTAACATATGAGTTTTTTTTATATCCTATCACACAAATTAATTATAATAATGTAAGATTATTGTTTTATATTGCTTGAAATTTTGAAAATAAAAAGAATAAACAAATAAGAAATTACGCAAGCTCGCGACCACACCCTTCTTTAGCACCGTATCTCTGACACCGGCTGATAAACTACATCTATTCAGTAATAACGAACAATTACCGGTACGTCTGTTTACTTCGTATCGTTGGATAGGACTGAATATAATGACCGTAGTAGTTTCGAGTCCGAGTCTTTCGGTGTAATCTTGGATTCGAGAAGTTTAAACGATTAGGCACAAAAGTACATCACAGGTTTTGTTTATTGCCTTTTTTAAAAATTTGTTTGTGGTCTTTATTTTCTAGTTGACTATACATGGTTTTCATAAGCCCGAATTGACTAAATATTGACCAGAAGAGATGGGCATTTTTTACCATTATTTTGAAACAGATGTTGAAGCGCATATCTGATTTTTTTTATATAAGTGAAATGTTTAAATTCAGACATGATATTGAATGTCATGCATTTTGAAGGGGAAAGGCCTGAGGAACGCATGAGTGCGCAGACTCACGTATGTCAATATGAATAAGGGAGATAATAGGCTACTAGAGTTGTAATGTAGTCCCTTCTGATTAGGACACCTTATTTAATAACTGGAGAATAACAGAGGAGGAATCAGACCATGTATTTCTGAAGCACCATTATCAAAACTCCCGAAGGCTTCACGAGTCCATCGCTCCGTGTTAAACAAATTAGCATGATCAGCGATCAAAGCGTTTCAGCCACCTGGATAAGATCAAAAGACGTTTTATATAATTAGGAATTAAATATCACTTGTGTTAAATATAGATCAATACTCGCCGCGAGATGGCGTGGCATCTGTCCACTTATTTAAAGTTGTGCAGTGGGAATGCTTTAGACATGCAATTCCTGATCGAATTCCGAAGTAAGCACGCGCTCCCTGAGGGTAATGGCGGAATATCCGGATACTCTTCAGCTCTCCTTCCTGGGAGGTGAAAATGGATTGTCACCTTCCTCTGTGATTACAGATAGTGGGCTGACAAGAAGATGGTTTGCGGCCGTGTTTTTAAGGGAGAACGTGATGTAACTGATGGAATTATGAGTACATTTGTTCTAAATGCGTCAAAAATGCAAATGGGTTGCTACGGCAACGTCAAACGACATCTTTTTTTTTTTCAAACATTTACTCTTTTTATTTTGCTATTATTCATGGAATGAGAGTTTTGCAAATATCTTTGGTCTCTTTATCAATGAATGGCTCTGACAAAATCGGTTGATTAGTTCAGTAGGAAAGATAACCTAAAAAAACAAAAGACATTTAATTGGTATGTTTGAACGCAAAAAGAAGTAGCACTAAAAGAAGTGACATTTGTGTGTTTCTTAAAATCCCACAATTAGATAAATTTCAAAAGTAATATTTTTAAGTTATTTTTTTGTTGTTGGGTTACCAACTGCAGACATATGGCATGATACTACATCCAGTGCTGACACCGTGCCAACCCTGTATATAGAGAGTTGTGTAGGTTTGTTTTCATAATATACATGTAGGCAGTATGCCTATGATATACACAGATGTAGAACATGTCATGCACAAATAAACATGACATTTTTGTTTTATGGTCAAAGATCAGTGGCATCAATATCATAATATTACATATAAAACTAGGTCTATATGATCTTATAAATACTCATACATACTCCTATTAAATGAAAATACACATCTCTTATAAAATTATGTTAAAATTAATTTTAACAGTTCCTAACTGATTTAGACCATAAACTTATACCAAGTCTTCCTAAATCATCACATCATTTTATACACATTTTTATCATAGTTTATATTATCTAACTTTACAACTTTCAACCAGTATTTAACAACAGAAGTATACAGTCATTCTACCCAATTCACAAAGGCATGGTATAATTCCACCAACAATTCTTAGCGCTAGGTAAAACTTAAATACTTAAGGGAGAATTTCTTAAGTCTTGTTTCTCTAATAAAAATAACCAAATGTTTCATTTCTTAGCAATTATTGTTAGTTATTAATGCAATAATTCATTTAAACTTAGTCGTGTACTTGAATATTTCATAAAATAGTAATGGTGGAATGAGTATCTACCTAGTTTAAGAATTTAAGTATTACTTTGCGCTAAAATATTGTTAGTGGAATTCGAGTCATGTCATTTATCCTTGGTCTGATATCCCAGTGAGGCAGAAGTATATCTGTCCCGTAACATGTGGGCCAAAGTCCCCAGAATGGCGATATTTGTTGAAGTAGCGGTAACCATTTTCAAATAGTTAAATATTACATTTTAGGTATGATAGATTCCCAGCTCTACCATTATGCAGTCGATCTTTCAACTTTTTAAAGTGTTATC
Source organism: Solen grandis (assembly GCA_021229015.1). Classification (NCBI taxonomy): domain Eukaryota; kingdom Metazoa; phylum Mollusca; class Bivalvia; order Adapedonta; family Solenidae; genus Solen; species Solen grandis. The sequence continues at coordinate 43,106,274 of CM037795.1, read as the reverse complement.
TAGACATGTATACATATTTTATAATAAATCATCGTCGGAAACCCACGAGCGACTTATTCCGTTACCCTCCATGTTTTCACAGATTTTACACTTTCAAAACAACAAAACAAACTCATACATGTAAGATCGAAAAACGACATAAAAGAACTTCCATGTAGGTTACAATTATTGAAAAATAGGTTGTAAATATTTAAATAAGTGCGCACGGTTTTCATGTGGTAGTTTCCAGTGACTGCAGATACAATTGAGATTTTGGTGGGGAAGGGGGAATAACATGACCTTTCCATGCGCAAAGTACTGGTCCAACCCAGGAGGCATCGGGAGGGTTTAAGTAAATTTTGTGAAAATTCGATACCCTGACGATGCAAAACATTTTAAATCTTTAAAAGAAAAAATGTAAATATCAAAATTCTCCAAAACCCCGCCGCTGGCGAAGTGCTTTAAGCGGAAGCACGTGAGTTCGGTGTCTAGACTGAGATATTAAGACACGATACTGAGTGGTGGTTTAAAGGTCTTGTTCTACATTCATTTCAGTTATACTCCTGTTGTTTTCAACCATGTATATTTTCTATAATTGTGATGAAACTATAAAAGAATAAAGTGTTTGAATTACGATGGTTTTATAACTTGTATCCACCAGCAGTCCTTCATACAAATCTTGGTTAAAGTAAACAAAATCAGCCAATCTAGTCATCTTTTAATCAAAATTAATTAAATCGACTGTCCATACATGTATTTCAGCCAAGTTTTAAACAAATAAAAAAGTACCGTTTTAACCATAATATTAAACAAACAAATGCTCATTTTTAATCAAGCTTTATATATAGATGCAAATTTTATTTATTTTCCAATTTATTTATTTATTTTCAAGATGATTCACCATTTTAAAACTATTATTAAAAATATAAGTAGATCCATAAGGAACGAAAAAACGTGTGACGTTACACAAAAATCACTAAAATGCATTTGTAATATCTTCACCTTTGTTTTTCATTTACACGTAGTTAGATAAAATGTGTACCCCATGTGCACAAAGATGAATAATTTATATTGTAAATGCTCATATTTAATGTCGAGATCAAACACAAATATATATGCGTGTTCTTCTATATGTGAAATAAAATAATCAAAATATTTTCCTAAGAAGATTCATAACTATTTTCAAGTACAAACAATGATGTAATGATTTACTATCTGTAACTGAAGTTATGATATCTTATTTTGAACCGCTATGTCCAGATTGGCACAAAAGAACGTGTAGATCTAAGTACGAAAATATTTTTTTATCATGAAAAGTGTAAATGATTTACCAAACCTGGCTAAACAATTCTATATATTAAACAGAAAAAAGACTGAAAAGAAAAAGCAAATTTAATACAATTTTCACTTCCTTTTAAAAAATACAGATAGCTCAAAATGTGTGCGTTTTAAACAATTTTTAAAACTGTCTAGAACATATTGTGAATACAATTGGGTTTTTAAAATTAAAAAGTAAAAAAAATTTTTAATAATAAAAAAACAAGTACAAATTACAAATTATAAAATACAGTGATACAGAAACGATGGTCAGATAGAAAAAATAGATATACAGCCAAACCTGGAAACAACGGTCGGGCAGGGGAAAATGGAAAAGTGGCCGAAGATTTTGGGTTTTTTTTTACCCACAAGCAGTTGGCAGTAATTTTCCCTTTTGTGGACTCTTTTTAATGCATTAGAACTACAAAAGCGTTAACGTATCAAAGTATTTTAAACATACACTGGACAAATATATGACACGAGTACGTTTATTCTGTCTGTCTGTATTTATTTATTTATTTATTTATTTATTTATTAATAGCTACTCGGTTGTTGTTGTTGTTGTTTTTCTTTTTTTTAAACATCTTTTTGAAATATTTCTTTGCGGTGGAGGAAAAGGAATTACATGTACTTTCATTGAAAGATAACAAAAGACCTGAATATGCATATCCTTTATAAAACCCCTACAGTAATGGATCAAATTACAGCTAACTGTACCTAAAAGATTATGAGAAAGATAAAACGAGAAGAAGGGGGAAATGTAAACTGCCCATTGTTAGCGCTGAGAGGACTTTGGAATCTGGAGAACAAAAAGAAAAGTTCGATTGGTCTCAGAACGAACAAATGTTACCCCCACCCTTAGGTTTCAGAATTCTCATTGATATTCGTCCCTCGTGTATTTCGTACTCAGGAACCGTTCTGTCACTGTGTATCACAAAGACAATGTGTACTATTGTTATCGGTGATTGGAAACCAAATAAAGGTATCAATGGACAATGGTCAACAGTAATTAGTCTTCTCTGCAGGACCAGGTGGCCGGAGATCGATACTGACCAGTCCCTTGATATTGTAACGTGTGGTCACTTCTCGATTCTTTTGATCAGGCACTTAATGACAAACGGGTTTCCCGTTAGATCTGACGCCATTGACAGAAGTTAAATCGGACCTTTGACAAATATTATTTTGGCTGATATTTATACTTGAGATTTTTTTCAATCAACCCCTTCACCTGATATGTCCCTTCTTTTTTGATGAATTTGCTCGATTTCTACCTATGTTCAACAAATATATAGATAAATTTAAACACTATATTCATGAAATTTTCCATCGGTCATTCGCTTTTTTTTTATTGGAGGAACAAGATTGATGAAATTCTCCCTTAAGTATTAAAGTTTTACTTAGCGCTAAGAATTATATGTGACATTTGACCTGGATACTTAGTATTAATGTTATTGCTGTTTGATATTAATCAAAATTATGAAAAGATTGTATAAAAAACTAATATATTAATCATGGGTCTGGACAGTCTGGTCCTAAAAATAATTAAAAAGTACTCAAGTATTTTTAGCTCGACTTTTTGAAGAAAATGAGAGCTTATACTGTCACTCGGGCGTTGGCGTCGGCGTCGGCGTTGGCGTCGGCGTCGGCGTTGCAACACAAGGTTAAAGTTTTTTTCAAACATCAATAACTTAAATACTATCAAAGGCATTCCACCCAAACTTAAAATACTTATTCACCATCATCACTTCTACCTTACTTCTAAGGCCCACAACCCTGGCTACCCTATTTTTGGAGTTATGCCCCTTTCATACCTACAAAACAGCTAAAATCAAGGTTAAAGTTTTTACAAAGTTGTATATCTTCAATACTATCTAAGGTATTCAATTGAAACTTCAAGTACATATTCACCATCACTACCTCTGCCTTACTAGCAAGGCCCATAACCCTGGCTGTACTACTTTTGAATTATGCCCCTTTCATACTTAGAAAACAGCCGAAATCATGGTTAATTTTTTTACAAAGTTGTATATTTTCAATACTATCACAGGTATTCCACCATAACTTGGAATACTTATTTATTGTTTACCCACACTACCTCAACTTTACTGGCAGGGCCCATAATCCTATATGCAGTGTATTTTCGATTTTACCCTTTTATACTTAGATATTTTTTGGCTGTATTTACAAATAGCAAATAGGTTGGGCAACAACCTCTAATAACATCAAAGATTGGCCCTTTCTTTAATGGCGTTAGTATGTTTTGTTTAAATTACGTAAGCACAGACCACATTCTCAAATTGATTCTCCATGCTAATTTCACCAATTAACAATTTCAGATTTTAGCACTGGAGTTGGCGGATCAGCACACCACATTCTCAAATGATTCTGCATGCTAAATTCACCAATTAAAAATGTCATATTTGTTTATTGGAGGTGATAGGATAATTTCTACTATAACTAGAACATATCATCATTGATATGTACCATACTATTAAAATCCATAAAACTGTGTCTTAGCAACTGAGAAAAGTCGAGCGCGCTGTCTTATGGACAGCTCTTGTTAATGCTTTTAATGCTAAAACTAAAGTATGGCTCGAATTCCAACGCCAAACTCAGCGCTACGTATTACATGTACATGTATTTAAATTCATAAATTGGGTGAAAATGCATCCCACCATTCCTGTTTAACGAAATGTTCAAGTTTATGACTTGACTTTTTGAGTTTATCGTCGCTTCGACAGTATTTCAGTCATATTTAGCGACGCCCAACTAATTACAGATGGAGGAAGACCCCGAATGCACGGAGGCATCTGGGTAGAATCGCTGACCTACCGCAAGCCAGCCGGAAGGCTTCCTCACATGAAAATCCGAATGACCCTGCCGGGATTCGAACCCACGCGGTGAGGGGCTGAGTGAGTGCTAAAGTCAGTGACTTTACCCTCTCGGCAAACTAGTTTTATGGTGTGTGATACATGTACTTTTTTAAAGAGGGAAATACGTTTTTTGCTGTTATTTTTTTTATGTATTGATTATTCATTTGTAAGAACTGAGCAGAACAAACTTAATTTACCCAGTATCATACTATTTACATGGGTACATCATTTTTTTTTCTATTTTGATATGTTACAATTGTATATTTGCGAGTATATGTATACAATTTACACACGTATGATAAATGGGACAAAGACATATTCTTACTTCAATAAATACTCGTTTAAGTAAGGCTAATTGAGAGGTATCTACTTTAAATCGCAATCAGGAAATCGGGCTGAACAAACGGGGTATCCGCCAGACAAAATATTTAATTGCCTTTGTAAAGGCTGTCATATTCGGACCACTCCAGACACTTCAAGATGGCGGATCTAGGAAATGTCATCACTTTTCGTGCGTCTGAAATCACGATGTACCGTCACCGATAAAGGTATTAAGACAATCCCCACTTAAAGTTCCTCGCTGTCCTCCGATAATTACACCATCTCTCTTCCAGCTAATTTAAGATGACCGTCAAGGTATTATAATAAATCCGATTGGTTGTCCGTATTTACCGGAAGCAAATGGCAGGCACGCGATATTATGCAAATTTATTTCGAGGCACGTGAGATTATTTGCATAACGGCTACCGTCCAAATGTTTGGAATAAGATTCCATTGTTAGAGATGTTTTAATTTCAGCATTAGAAGGAGTTTATTCGGACCTGAGCAAACAAACTGGCTTCTGTGTCCTTTGAAAAATCATGGTTTCAATAGAAAAATCTGCAGGTCAAACGTAGAAATACAGAATATCAAATACCCGTATATTAATTTAATAATTCTTAAGGTCGGTTTTGGGCCATGCCCTTTACAAGTCTAATATAAAGGTCGCGTAAAGCGCCACGGTTGTAAATCTTTGATAACAATTGAACGCAACGGGCACATGCCGTCGATTTAATAAAACTACCATCTAGTTGTTGAAGTTTAATTGATTGAAATTTAATATTTTCACACACATTTTGGAAAATGAAGGGATTAAATCTCATGAAGTCCATGGCTTCTTTGTATACAGTTTGTAACGTTTTAAACAGAAAAACTTAGTTTAAACTAAACCGACAAACATTTGGTAAATATTTAGTTATTTTGAATTTATTTATTTATTTATTTTATTTATTTATTTATTCATTCATTCATGTCTTTATACGCACGGATAACATACATACATACATACATACATACATTTACCTATTAAATAATTTCTTAAGCGATTTTAATCTACCTATAAAATCATCCTTAGAAGGTTAAGTGTTTTTTTATATATATATCCGTAGCATGTTTGTATATATGAACTATAAGCGACTTTTATAATCTCCTTGTTTCTTTGTTTCATACAAAGAAAAAAATGCATTTTGTACAATCAACTTAGCTTCAATCAATTTTATGATTAAATTTCTTTCTCTTTTTCACCACTCTGTGTGTGTGTGTGTGTGTGTGTGTGTGTCATTTTGCAGAAACGTTCTCAAGAAAAAATATTACAATAAATTATTACTCATTTGTATAATACGCGAAATATTTGGTGGTCATTTGAATATAAATCAATACATATAAGCGCGTGTTTTTGTCAGATACAATTGAGCAAATGAGTAACTTGCCAGTAAATTGCTGTGAATCGCGGTTAATTGAGAAAAATGACATAGGCTTGGTCTAGCTGTATTTAACCCCAGGATGAATCTGCCACAGTAATCAGCATTGGCTGCCTCTTGTGAATGATACATAATTATGTTGATGGTCATATTTCTGAAGCTAGATTTTGCCATTTCTTATACAACATTATTTTATTCTAAGTTTCATCATTATTTTAAAATCAAAGATCGTATAAGTCTATGCATCCATCTATCTATACTCAAAGGAAAAAAGAAATTCACGCAGGGTAAACTTTTGTGTCAGTTTTAAATAGGAAGTATTCGACGGTATTACAAAAAATTCGTTTTCAAACAAAATAAATGTCTTAAAATGAGAAGGGGTCTATTATATGAGGTTTATTGCAAGATTTGGTGGTAAAAACTTGAGTAACCTGCGTTTCTTTTTCCTTTGAGTATATGATGGCAGTTGTATATTTTTGTTATGGAACTACTTTCAGTGGCGACGTGGTAGAGTGTCCGATTTGCATACCGAAGGTCCCGAGGTCGAATCTTGCACGGAGAAGATCGGGGGATTGTACGAGTTGACATATCTATTTTCGCTCCCATCTATCTATCTACATCTATTTCTATCATCTGGATCGTATACATTATACCATGTTCCTTTATATTAACACCTTTATTGTATATTCCCCCATGCTCTTGTGTCTCACGACCTTTTGTTTGAGAAAGGTTACAGAAGTTACGTTATAAAGACTAAATTACCGTAAACGAGTCTTTGATTCACCGGTTTGGGTGCGCTCTTCATGGAAAGTGTGTCGCACATGCAAACTCCAGAAGAGGGATAATCATACTTTTGATATTTCGGACCTCCTCGCATACCTTCGTTAATTGCTTATGATTATTATCTAGGCATTGGAATTGATCAGTAAATGACACAAATTACAGCCCCATAACTATTTCTACGGTGCTTAGGAAATAACTTCGAAAATGTCAAATGCTTAATAATAACCATTGCCGTTTCGGTTTGCGCCAACGTAAGGTGCGCTGTAATAATCTCACGTAGCGTGAGTTTCACTCTCATTTGGGAGTGTGTCGCAAGGGGCGAGCGGTAAACTTGATACCTGGCATTTATACGGCCATATCCGATGTGTTTGTTTGATTGTTTAAACATGCCTTAGAAGTATCGTGTCTCGCGACATGCGACCGTCTTTTGTCGCTCTAGCCTGACAACCTAGTATTCAAGCGATTAAAGGCGATTTATAGCGATTTATGGCTTGCTGATACAGTGGGGGAAATTTATGACTCCTGAATTCTTTAATTGAAACATGTGTAGACGACAAGCGTCGTGAAGCGGTGATTGGTCATTAAACCGCTGCCCTGATGACTTAGAACACCTTGGAAACGAAAAGTATTTTCTCAGGCTTCCAAGAATTGGTTATAATTGGAAGCTGAGCTGAGTCCAGAATCCTCCAGGGTAAAAAAGAGCTCCGATCCGTCTGAAGTTTTAATAAAACCATGTTTTTTCAACAACCTTCATTGTTAGAAGGAAAAGAAAGACACCGTGTTCTAATTTGCCTACGAATTCACCGTTTTATACCCGGAGGTGACTGTCTCTCCCCCCCCCCCCCCCCCCCCTTTAAAAAAAAAAAAAAAAAGAAGGTTCTTTTGTTTGAATTTTTAAATCATTTACAATGACTTGGACGGAACGAGTGCTGAAACACTACCTGTAATGACTCAGAAACTGTCTTCTTATCCCCCTTTACTGGTATATCCTATGACACAGCATTTATATTCTCTCTATTCTGACTTTTTTTTTTATTGCAATAATCGCAGTCTATAATTTATGGTGTATGCAATGTTCGTGTACATGTATATAACAAAGTATATGTTTAAACAAGAATATTTAAAAAAGATATTTGGCGTAAGAAAAAAAGTTTAGGAAAGTAAAAGTGCCACAATGTATTATAACGCTGACAAGTTTTAAATGGTCTGTGATTTTAAAATAATAATAGAAAACGTCGCTAAATTTATGAGAGGTAATATACTTACCAAAGGAAAAAAGGAAGGAAGAAAGAAAAAAAAAAAGGACAAAAATGTAATATAAGAGAAACATAAAAAAGTTCCGTCTGTAGGATTCGATCTCGAGGTCCTTAGATAAACTAGCTGACGAACGTTAATCGGAGGCTGTTACTATAAATAGCTTAAAGGGACGAGTCCATTTTCAAGGTAACTACGACGTTCTCTAAAGACTCTCACAATTGTTAACTTTTTTCAGTTGGGTGTTTTTTTTATGTTTGGATGTTTTAATGTTCAAATAGGTAGATTAAATTATCATCTACCAACTGACAACCATGCAAAAAGATTTGCACCCTGAAACTCCCATTTTATGATGGAATATCCTAAAATAATTCATGCAAACCAATGAGACGGGTGCTTTTCCGAACTCTTCGTTTGATCGGTCAAGTAATAGGTCAAAATCAATTTTATACAGCTTACGCCGAAAAAAGATCTTACACGCATCAATATTTCATGTAAAATACACTATATATTTTCTCTGTTTGGCACCGTAAGATATATGATGGCTGAAATTGGACATTTTCACTTAAGCTCCGTGATCCAGTGAGAGTATTTGCTAATTAGTAATCCGAAAGTCGTGAGATATATACCCGATATATATTACCTGCGTGCTAGCCTGGAAGTATCGAAAATGACTCTAACCGAAGTGATAAAAGACGTTAATTTTTAAAATTATTGTAATTGGAATAAATACGTTTTAAATTGAGAAAAAAAAAGAAGAATCAAAGTTTTAAATTATATAATTATAAAAACAAACCATATCATTTCGTGTTTTATATGGTAATATCTTGCACAATAAATTTAAATCAAATCTGTACTGAGTTTGGAATAGCGTATTAGCGAATAGGAGTTATTCTTTTTATTCGTTCAGTTGTTGTTTTTCCGGATATTTTGATTTTATCTTTATACTTTACTCGAAGTTCATTGAATTTATTACACTTAAGATACAAGGCGTGAAGAAAAGTAACAAAACTAACATTTTTCTATCTGTTTGATATACATATACATGTACAATGCGATACATTCGTAACCTCAAGATATTGACCTGAAATTGCATATATTGTATTACATCTTTCATTCGCATAGACGACGTAATAAAATCATTATAAACTGTTTGAGAAACACACTGTATACCGGTAGTTGTCAAATAATTTATATTTGAAAACAAAATGAAATCTAGCAAATAGCATAAATAATTATGTCACTGAAATAAAATTCTAAAATATAGAACGATCAAATTAACGTTTTAATGGAAACAAGGGTTTCGAAAAAGAGATAACGACACATTTTGGGGAGCTAAAATCATTATATAATATACATTATTATATTTAAAAAAAATTATATGTGTATTCTTCAGTTGGAAAACATGGCGTTTCATTTATTTATATTTTTATTTGACTTTAACACTCACTCAGCCCCTCACCGCATAGGTTCGAATCCCGGCCGGGTCATTCGGATTTTCGTGTAAGGAAGCCTTTCAGCTGGCTTGCGGTAGGTCGGTGGTTCTACCCGGATGCCTCCGTGCACTCGGGGTCTTCCTCCACCTGTAATTAGCTGGACGTCGCTATATGACTAAAATACTGTCGAAGCGACGGTAAACTCAAATAGTCAAGTCATATTTTTATTACGGTACCGAATGGATGAAACATGTTGAGAACCAAATTAAGTCCATGAAAATATTATCCGCCATCGGTTTATTTATCGTCATCGTTTTGCTCATTTATAGATTTCTAAGTTATATATACATATACATTTCTGATATTTTTCTGATATGGTCTGATAATCTAACTTTATTAAATGTATTAAGCTAATTCATTAATCACTGAATTATAACCATGGTCTTTCAGATGCTCAAAAACACTCCAATGCAGATGCAAGCGTCCATTGATTAAGAGCCATAGGCTATTTTGCTCTAAGTCTAAGGCTTACATTTACTATAAGATTCCGAGAATTATTTGATAGACTCATTTACAATATATGATGAATAGATTCCATTAATACGGTTATACGTATATTTCTCTATCGCCTCTTTTTTAATCAACGCAAACAGACAATCAAGACTGAATATTCTTTTATCGATTTGGAAATCTAAGTTTTGGAGCAAAAATAAATAATCAAATAATGTGTTCACAGACCAATACACTTATTAATATGAAACAAACATAACGGAGTTAGCGCACGTGCGTTACTTCAGTAACAGCAGACGACATCTGGGATAACGGGTTTCCGGATTTGATAAATGGCGCATGAAATGACATCAGTTTGATGTTTAGGGTCCCCTTTTTTATCGATAGCCTTAAAAGCGGTACAGATCTTACAGACATCCAATTGGGGAAGAAATGAGGAAGTCCGTTAAATTTCGCGAATTGAATGAACGGATTTCTAATTAGCCGTGTATGCCATCCATTGGCACGAACAATATACCGGCACATGTATTCAGAAGCAATGAAAGTGTGCATTCAAACCTTCACTAATTTGAATGTATTCTTTCTTTTTGAAATGTGTTTGGTATAATGATGATAACATGACCAATGTCGTTATGCATTTTACTTTTCGAAAGTATTTGGAATGTTTGCAGCTGAAATACGATATATTTCGGAGAAAAATTATTTAAAGGTGCACACATGATTTTGCAACTATAGTATATACATGTAGATACGTACGACACAACACATTTAGACAGTTTAAAAAAAACACAATTTAGCACTCCATGAAAACACACTGAATGGACATCATAAAAGAGCATATAAATAGTTATTCATATGATCAACTGTATGTAAATCAAATGTTCTCAGAAAATGACATACACAATACAGGATAGACTATACATATGAAATAAATATCTGGAAAATAATGCACATCATCATTGCAATAAATAGATAAAGTACGTCCTAGTTTGTGTGATATATAGACAATAAAATATACTGTAAAAAAATCATAAGTAAAAAAAAATAGATAGGTTAACATTGGGAGACAAAAAAAATCGTTCATTGAAAGTCAGAAGATGCCATCAGCGTTCTTTGTGTAGATGCTGATAGGCATCGTCTGGGTTTCGATTGACGAAATATTATTCAAGGGTCTTAAATAATCTATATAATTGATATATACCACTGTTATATATAGTATAGCTTCAATGTATACAATTTATAAAATACACTTTGATTTTAGTAGCATATTTCTTGAAATTACATTATTTATGTCCATTATTTATGAAGGTTACTAATGCTTTAAGAAAAAAAATCTAGAATAGGACGGAAGCGATCCGAATGTTGTCCCTAAAAATGCTTGTCTTTAAGAGTGATTCAGTTTCACTTGATATTTTCATGACCATTAAAACTGATATCAAAATAGTCAGCTCACAAAAACAGTTAAACATGTGAAAAATAAGATAAAATGACGGCACTCCGTCCATTAGATCACGACCCAGAAGCACTCAAAGCCGTAACCATTGCATAAAGCACTCACACACATTGACACATACAAATACGGAGCTGCCATTTGACTTTCGTACAAAAAAAAATAAATGGGGATGCGAAAGGTTATTGATTGACACGTAAGAAATTGTGTTGATTAGATAAAATGGTTTGTTCCTGCAAAGAAGTCAGACGCAGTTTAGATAATTCATAAACTTTCTGGAATCATAGACTTGCCGGAAAAAGCCGGAATAATACGATCTCGCAACGGACACAGTGTTTAGTTTGCGGGACAGTGATTTGAGTACCGGATGAAAGGAGGCGAAAGAATAATAAAAAAAAATGGGTTCGGGTCAATAATAGAGATGCCGGTGCGCAACTGCCAGTCTGTTTCTCCCCAAACCAAGGGCCTCTGATTATTGATTTGCCAAATATCATATCCTTGGAATCTAGCGAGTGTGAGTGAGCCGTGATATGAACTCATCTGACAATGTTTAATGTTCAAAATTAGATGGGCGTTCGGAAGAATTCCCCGATATCCGGGCCCTTTGTCAGGGAAAAACTTAAGAATGAGTCACGTGGTCGGTAAAGTTAGCAGCGAGAATAATTGATCTCCAGTTTTCGTTTCTATCAAAGACCTCCCATCTTAATTGACATAACTGACAACGAAAGTAATAAGACTGACCCGGTGTCTTGCTTATACAATTAAGTTAAATATCACGGGAAAATACAGGCAATAAAATGAGGATTGTCCAAAACAATGATATGGACATTAAGGATGAGTCCGTGAATACAAACGAAGAGTCCGTATTGCTACAAAGTGATTGAAAGACATCATCCAATTAAAGAATATATGAAAATATGAAGCATTTGAGACAGGTCCTATTTTAAGTAATCTCAAATGGGACAAAAGAATGAATCGAGCATCACAGTGTAATTGAAGCTTCTTTAATGTGAAAACATCACCAATGTATGTACAAAATATATAAAGTGACATGAATATGGTAAGCGTTCCCGCTATCCTCAGCCTAAAGTCAAAGTTGATGTGTTTATAGAATACTCGCATATAACATATCCGGATATATCGAACTCCCGGATTTATCGAACTACTGGGAATATCATTCCCTCGGGTATATCAAACTACCTGAGTTATCCAATGTTTTACCTGTCTGATTCCCTTCTGTATGTTTAAAACATTATACGCAGCATATCAAATTGTAATAACACTAGTAAAATTAATTAGATTCAAGAGTATACCAGCTAACATCTCTGTTGCTAATGATACACACGAGGCCCTCGTAACTAGCCCCTTCCTCTACCACACCCCTTGATTTAAAGGGATCATTCTCCTTAAAACATGTCTTGTGTGCTTGTATACCTTCATCGCTTTAATTTATATATCACTTAAGAGATTTATTATAAAATTCCGACAAACGAGATATCTGCAAAGGTGGGAAGGAAGATTGAAAGAAAAAAAAAAGAAAAGATTAAAGCTATAAACTTTTCCCGGTTTTGTATGATATTTTGGACCAATGCCGACCCCTCCTCTCTTGATATACCAACCTATCTTATCATGGTCTTTGTATGCCAAGAAAGTACCTTTTACATTTTGGCTTAAATTATGTATGCAAACATTGTCTCTGAATACGACCAATTTAAAAACCGTATCCTGTTTTGTATACCATTCACATTTAAGTGAAAATTCGAAAAAAAAAGTCTTTATTGGTAAACAGGAAGTAAGTGTTAAAGATATATTTACCGAATTTTAAAATAAAATAAAAACGAAAAACAGGATTTTACAGAGACATCCTTTAGACGCTATTGGTAAAAAAAAAATGGACACCGCTTGTCTCAGTCTTGTTTAGACTTTTTCTTGACAATGTCAGTATATACTGACAACACTTCAAACTGTCATCTTTGTCACATTATTTGGCGATAACGGACTTGGCTATCGAGAGATGTTTGTATTTCCAGAATGGCGTGAAGGAGCTGTTAAACAAATAAGCGGACCAATGAAAGACGCGGCTACCAAGTTAAAGTCCGGTACACTAAATCTCTAAGCTTCTTGTCACGCGAAAGGGGTTATAATGGATAGAATTAAGTGTTTACTTGTCGATGACACTTATCATTACGGACAATGTTTAATACCGTTATGATTGCGTTCATTGTATTTAGTTTATTTGTTTGGGTTTTACGTCCGACAGTATTTTAGTCGATTACGGTGATATGTTGTACTCTGAGAAGATCCGCTTTCTTAAGTATTCTTTAATTTATTTGTATTTTAAAACTACTTTGAGGTATAATATTATCGTAACCTATTTGTGATATGGGCTACACATGTGTCTGCTATTACTTGAAAAATTATGACAGTTTGTCTAGTTAACAATATTTGCATATCCTGTATAACAACATATGTTTGTTTGTTGGGTTTAACGCCCCACCGACAGTATTTCAGTCATTTGGAAACAGATAAAGTGCTGCCACACTGCAGTATCACGCCGTAGACATGTGGCATGATACCACACCCAATCACATTATCCTGACACCGGGCCAACCGGTCCTGCAACTACCCTTAAATGCTGAGCGCCAAACAAGGGAGTTATAACAGTACTATTTTTACGACTTTGGTATGTCGCGGCCGGGGATCGAACCTACGACCTCCCGCTCCCGAGGCGGACGCTCTAATCACTAGACCACTGGGGACGGTATATAATGACATATACCCATGCACATACATGTTTAAGTTTAATCATGGAAAGGCCAGCAGCTGAGTTTTTGACCCTTACATTGTATTTATGCTGTTTTTTTTTCAGTGCATACATAAAACCTTCCCTAGAATTGTAGTAATTTGCTTATCTTGAAAAAAGAAAAGAAAAGAAAAACACACACGCGCGCGCACACACACAAGTGCACATACATATTATCTATGTCTTTGTGTATTCACCCTACATGCCAGGTTTATTTTTTTAACTTTGAATTACTCAATGCTTCTGATTGCATTAATACATGTACGTCATATGATTTACACATGTAACCATTCGTCCCAAGATGCCGGATGATAAGGGCGTCCACCACGTCGAGAGCGGGGGGATTTTGGGGCGGAGGGTTCGATCCCGGTCGAGACATAGCAACATTCTGGAATGGTACCAGAAGTACCCTGCGTAGCGCTTAGAGAGAGAGAGAGAGAGATCCGGAAATAAAAAGTACATGATAATGTGGCAAGGTGTGGCATCATGCCTTATGTCTATGACGCTGTATTGCTGTGTGGGAGCATTATATCTGTCTTATGTTTACATAATCTCCACTTGGCTGGGAAAAAAAGATCACAGGCAAGCCAACATGGAACCGTTAATCGGATTTAGTTAGACCCAATAAATTTTAAGTCAAAAATTCAGTATACTGTAGCTCTCAAGTAGACAAAGTCTCCAAATGACTGAAATACTTTAAACACTGGATGTTAAACCAAACACATAAACACAAACGTATTCCTTTTCCACCGACTTAAAGTAAGTAAAAACAAACAAACAAAAAAACTTGAAGGTTTTCTTAGCTCTAACATACTGGTGCTGATCATAGTCTGTAGTTGCGTTATATGTTAATGCAACAAAGGTCAAGTACATGTATCCTTAAACTAAACAACGGATTTTTTTAAACCAAATAATCCATAAAATGAATATTGAACCTTCTACACAATGGGAGATTATTTATTGATTTATGTGAATGGTTTTTCGAAAACAGGGAGTCGAACCCGTAACTTTAAAGGTGATTTTATTTCCTGCAAACATAGAAACTCTGGGTATGAACCATTGTAGTGTTTTAATTACCTCCAATTAACCTCAAGTATGCACCTTTTGCTTGTATGGCAGGGCTTGAAAGTCAATGGGGCAAGTTCTAGTTGGCGGGCACGTTTCGCGCGCGAGGCGTTGAGCTATGTCTTTATCTTCATTACTCCTATGAGGGAGCAGGCCAGGTTATTTCGAAATTCTAAGAATTCCCCCTTTTGGCGCCCCATGCCGCAAGAACTACCTGTCAGTCTCGTCTGCAACTAGACGATGGGGGGCTGTGACCAACCTGCGGCGATACTTCGTTAATCTACTTCTAATTTAAAATAATTTAGCACGACTAACATCTTTGTACTTAAAATGGCCAGGTTTGTGGTTTCACTTTAAAGTTTAGGGCATATCAGCTGAGACACGTTGCGCATGCACGTCGCGTTTTCTTATAGGTAAAACCACAGGGTATTCAATACTTATGTGCAAATGCGCCAAATGTTGTTATGCTCCCTTTGTTCCCTGCGTTGTGCAAGTTTTTCCCGGGAAGACTCTTGGCGTTGCAGACGTACGGTCGTAGAAAGGTGTTGCAGAAGATCAGGTTTCCAGCGTCTGCGAGCAGGAGTGAGAAAGTTTTCCCGCCGTGTAGCCCCGAGCAACTTCTCCTTAAGCTTGTGTCTAAATTCTTGAAATAGTAATTAAGTAGCTAATCGAAAGATGTGAAAGATATTAACATTTCCCCGTGCCATAAATAATGCGACCTGCTCTCTCTCTCTACATACTTCACTGGATTTATTCTATGTTTCGTAATTCTTAAAGAAAATTAATCTATACTTATTTAAATGTAAAATACTCTAAAATAAAACTGTATCATTGGTCAAAAAAGGTGGAGCTATAATAAGCCCTGAAATTGATCTCTGCTAATATGTATATTTACATATTCAATAATACATGTTTAAAGCTGGACATACCTGTAGTGTTTATGCAACAGTTATTTCATGAGAAAAACAATCAAGTAAGATTAATCATACTTGAAAGAACGATAGAGATCTGAAAATGAAAAAAAAAATCATTATGTATGTATTATATGAATTTTAACATTTTAAAACAAACTATCTGGACTCCGTTCTTATTGGGAGAGAAAAAAAACAACAACAAAAAAACCCCCAGAGAAGTTGCCATTTCTAGTAACCGTTATAATATAGATGTACTTGGTTGATTCTGCGTGAATGTATTGAGACTGAAACCTACCCTTTATTTCGTGACATCAATTTTAAACGGACGGACGAACAATATATCATTGTTTATATTGACCCTTACGCCGCATTGATTTGTAGGAGTCACATAACGCTATATTTAGGTAAGCCTCATATTTACTAACATCCTGCTTTCCGTATACTGCTGCGCTGTAGTATGCATAAAACATACACGCCTGCCTATAGGTGGCTAGTTAGTAGCGGCAACTTGTATGAGTTACCCTAAATATTTGTGGTGGGGTTAATCGCTCTATTTCAACAGTTTCCAATCACCACCACATCCTTGCTCTTTCGCTCAACTAACTTAAAGTAGATGTGTCACGAGTTGTTAGGTAATTGTAATTAAGAGGGAAAAGGGGCAGTGACAGGTTTCGAACCTGAGACCTTGTCGGTTACAACTATATCGGCGTCTTCGAACTAGTGAAGCTTCTTCTTCTTCTTTTTTCTCACTTCCAGACAAACAGCGGCAGCTGCATACCTGTGGAATCAAATAAATACAGGTTGGGGATTGCAACATTTAAAGATGTCATCCAGTATATAGCCCATCCGATCCAGTGAGACTCGAACATATGTCTTCATGAGGGCTGGCGACATCCCTAGCCCCTTTCTCCCCACCCCACTTCTTTATATAAATGCACATAGCCACACGCGTACCTACATAATTAGTACATTGCCAGTTAAAATATAGTCGCTTTAGGAAAAGCAGTTCATGTCCTGCATCATAAATACTATAACTGAATAGATCTACATACTCTTAGGCTAAACCACTGCCATAGTTTATATTAACTGTCACCCATGCTACAGCCGTGCACGGGATCCTAAACCGATACTGCAGTATATATACTGAACCAAAAAACATTCAAACAGTTCCGATCGAGGAATGCCAGTTAATGTATCCACGTTTCTCTGCACATGCAATTATATATTAATTATATCCATATAATTATGTATGCATGCAGATAAAGTATGCGAGAGATGTGAGAAAATAAACATGTACGATTTTGTAAACATACATACATGTATTACATGTGTATAAAATTTGAAGTATAAAATTTGAAGCAAATAACAAACTACTTTTGCGTTTATCGTTATCTTGCACTGATCGTTTATGAAATTAAAAAAGTGCATTAGAAATAATTAATTATCTTATAATTAGTTTTACCTGTGAAGATAACGTGCGTCTATAATGATTGCGTCACTTTGTAAATTATTACGTCACAAAATACCCGTATGAAAAATGGCTGCGTCATTTGAAAACAGTAACTTACGATGCCAAGGTAAATGTAAAGGTGACCCAAGTCTTTGTTTCTGATATATAACGACATAGCATGTTTCTTAGGGTTCTAATGTACCGCACATCTCATCTGTTTCGGCATTTATTTGAAAATGACACCTTTGCACGTGTTCCGTGACCCGTTTAAATTTACCTGTCCATACCTTCACATTATGGCTCGATAAGAATCCATTATTGGCTAATCAAATTCCATTAAAAGTTGCCTGCCTTTCTATCTGATTACACTAATGGTAATTGGCTCATGCAATGGGTCGAATTAACCCACAGGATAAACAAACGATGAAAATTAAAAGACATGAAACCAGCACACCTTTCTCCACCTTTAATGACAATAAAGTCAATAGCGTAGTAACAATTATTTTTAATCGGAAGATTTATCTGTTTAAAGTTAATAAGAAACAGGCGAGCTGAAATATAGCGGGCCGGTGGTGACCTCCGTCGTTAAACAACCAAGGCACCTGGCCGAGTAGAGAACTCTAGCCTGCTACATGTGTGTCATTGAAATAGACCCGATGCTGGCAAAAATACGATAAAGTGATGTGCTCAGTGTTTCATTAAGGAAATATTAAACACTGGAATGTTTTGTGTTTGTGGATAGACACCTTTACATGAGATCAGTCTTACGTGAATAAATTGAACGATTAAGGTGGAAATAAGTTGATTAAAAATTGACAATTTTTGAGACAGAGGCGGAAGCTGTCACAGGCAGTGTCATGCGCAATGAAAGCTGCCCAGGTCGGAATATTCTCAATTCAATTGAAATGATGGAGAGAGGCAGGTGCGGTCGAAGAAAACAGAGAAATCCAAAACGTAAAAACGGTAAGTACCCTTACTCTACCTCCATTTAAAGGGTCAATTTATGTTTATGACTATATTTGGTGTTTGTAAAGGTCATCATGTGAAATTGACACGGATTCACGTTTATTTCTTACGTGAACTGTTACCTACAACTACCTGCGATCGCTCGTCAGTAACAGTTGCTGAGGATGGCGTTAACTTGTCGCGAAGATTTGTCAACTCATCATTTTTAAGCATGTTTAAAGATTTATTTAATTATTTTTCTCTGTCTTTAATGATTTTATTGGGTTTCCGATGTAAAGGTGAGAAAGGATTATAACAAAATAGGACTAAACAGAGCCCGGGCATTAGTCAACACGATCATATGATAAGTTGCCGCAATGGCGGACGGATGCTGGTACTTTAAGAGGTCAGCGTTAGATACAGTTTTACATACTTTATTTACGTTCACAGGTGTGTACATGTGTCTGACTTGGTTGCATGAAACATAATATGCAGGCCTCACAAAACAAAGCGCCGTGCCTGTTGTTTATTATCAACACCAGGGGACGGTAGCAAGTCGTAAATATCTTTGACTGGAAACGCGCTGCTTCTCTTGTCACTTAGAATGATAACAGAAACCAGAGGTGCTTATCTGTTAAACTCATTTAACATGGGACATACTTTGTTACATGAATGCTTCCCTTAAATTTTACACGAAATACATGATGAATATGCCAAAACACCTTATGATCAAGCATAATTTCCAGGCCCCCCTTTGAAATGCGGCTATGACATTTTAAAATGGTTAATTTCATTAGTTTATACTGATTGAAACCACATGTTTTGTTACCAAGTATTAAATTTCAAACCAGGCTACAGGAGAATAAATGAGGGACATCTAGGGGAGGGCATAGGTAAGAGAACACCTTGGTAGAATTCCCTATGTATGCAGATATATTATGATAATAAGCCACTATTTGGGACATTTTGGCTGTTTTACTTTGGTCTTCTTTTTACTGAATACAAAATGCCTTTTTTCTCCTTTAAATTATCAAGTAGAATTTGTGAACAATATTCATAATTTCAAAGAAGATTGAATGGCATTCTTTGAATGTGTGAAAGGAGAAATTCTATGGAGAATTCCCCCCATAAGTGGAATATTGATTTTCCAGGCATTCTGTTTAGGAATGGGGAAAATTATGATAATCACCAAGTTCTGTAGTGCCACTAGCCAATAATTCAGGAGCAACCATACTCTAACAAAGGGTGTGTGTAATATGTGTAAGTGGTTTTGTCTATATTAGGTAAAGAGTGATTTTATAGAGCTATCCTACAAAATATGATGCATAAAAATATGAACTCTATTCCAGAACTATTGATTAGAAGGGGTGAAGAGAGATGCTCTTCTCATACTATTGAGCTGATTAATACTCTTCTTTTTTATTTTCTTCTCTCTCTCTCTCCCTCTTTTTTTCCTAATCAGGTTAAATTAAAAAGCACTTGATAATGGACTGTTTATACTAAATTGGTAATAAATGAGGGAAAAACATTTTTTTTTCAAATTGAGAATTTGTTTTATATTAACTTCAGGCTCTGAAACACTTTATAGGATACTCTTTTCTTCTTATTTTAATATGTTTTTATAATATGATTTTGTAATAAATAGAAGAAAACTTTGATAAAGATTCATATTTTCTATGAGAGTCATTAATTTATTTAATTAGTGTTGTTTGTTGTTTTTTGTTTTTTTCTGAAGAAGGTTAAAAGAAAGAGGATTTGTAAAAATTTTAGAATAAGGAAATGTAGTTTTTTACATATACTTTGTCATCTATGATATTTTTTTTCAAATAAATAAAAAACTAATATATTTAGTGAAATAAGAAAAATAAATTGATCTCTTATAATAGTTTGAAAACAACAAATTTATTTACATTTTTATTTTAATATTATTAGAATATATCCTTTGTTTTAATTTTGTTTCTTTTATTTTATGTCCTTGACTTCTTAATCCAAAGTCTTGTTTTCTTCAATCCTTTCATCTTTCATCATGGTGAGCTGATAATATTATCATGATGATATCATCACCACCACCATCATCATCATCATCATCTTTTCCTCATCATTGCCATCATCATTGCCCTCCTCCTCCTCATCATCATCATCAACAGCAGCATTTACACCCAGTTTTGATGATTAAAATTAGATCTTTCTAAAAGATAAATGACAACCTCGCTGTCCACTCATTTTCTTATAAGGGGCATAAGTACAAAGAAAGTAAAATTAAATCCATGGCTAGCCAGACAGGCACGTATATACATGCCTCGAAAACACTTAAGATGTATGAAGGTGTTTGGTCCTTTTTTGCACAATATGAAACTTAGTCATGTGACCAGAAAAGTGAAGTATCCAGCATCCGGAGCTATGCCAATATGACTTTCTTTGTATATAGCCTGCTTGTATACTTGTATGATATAATTAGGTGGAGATATAAAGAGAGAGAGAGAGAGAGAGAGAGAGAGAGGTGATTAAAGATGTTTGCATGAAAGGTTGTTGGAGATTGGCAATATTAGAAACATCATAAAATTTCATATCTGTGTATATGTTGGCAGAATTATATATGAGAAAAGAGTTTAAAATTTGAAGGAGGTAAAGGGTAAAAAAGATAATGAGAGAGAGATAAAGGAAGAGAATAAGAGAAAGAGGAAAAGAAAAATTCCTTTCATCAATATTAATTATTTGCTATATATCTTGCTAACTAATAACAAAAGCTTTAATTATTGAAGTCATGAAATTTTAAAATTTATTTATTAATACTTTTGAAAAGAAAAATAACATAAAAAAATCAAAGACCATGTACATATATGTAATTAGAGTAAAGTACATTTAGTACAAAGAAAAAAAATCAGTTTATTTCTTTTTCTGAAGTATTTAGATTATGTATTCAGGTGTCACTCACATACGAAATATATATTTTAAGTTGCTTTAACTTAATATATAATATACTATTTTGAAATTAAACAAAACATTACCAATAATTAATACTCCTGTAAAGGATTGTGTTTTCTTTGAGAATGAACATTAAGCTATTAACAGTAAAACTTTACATTTAAAAAAATTGCAATGTAAATCATAAAAATCCACAAAATAAATTAATAAATTAATCTGAGAATTAAATTGCTTCTAATTTGCCTGATTGATGGTCGCAAACTAGTTTTTGTTCCTTTTGTTAGATTATTTTAGATTAAGTGAACTACATGTATTATTTTTATTATGATAATAAAAGAAAAAATCTTAATTTAAATGAAACTGATATATATGTAAATAAAATGAAAAAAGAAATCAATTATGTAAATGATCAGTATAAGTGATCTATCAAAACATGATGACAGAAATAATTTCAAGTCAGGATCATTATAATGGAACGTCCCTGTTTTAACTAGATGGATGTTTGATTAGAGACAGTCGTTTCCCTCAGAACACATTTGCCAGATACCATGACAACAAAGGCAACTCTAAGATTTCCTTACATGGGGCTGACTAATCATCCCCCCCCCCTTTCTCTTCCTTCTCCCCAATAAGTGTGTATTGGAAAAAAGGGGTATGTGAGTGAGGGGGTCCTACAGCTTCCTTGATTTGGACTGGAGATAACTAATGGTTTAGTATAATCTTGAGGGGTTGATATCAGTAAGCTGATGACTATCTCTCCCTCTGTTATAACAGCCAGTGGGCTCGGCCAGATGGTTACTAATTTTTTTGCAATTTTTTTGCCAGCATGACATTTTTTACTATTATCTGTCCATGATCAGTTTTGAGTCACATTTTCAAAATTGATATTGATTTTTTTTTTGTGGTAATGTAATTTTAATTGATTGCTTTTATTTATTTCATTGAGATTAATTACTTTATATCTCATTAGAAAGGTTTGTTTTATAAATCCTGATCCTTTTATTCTATAATTTCTCTCTTGCTCTAGCTCTCTCTCTCTCCTTCTCTCTCTCTGACCTTTATCTCTCTCTTAAATGCTTTCCCATATAATCAGTGCAATAGTAGTTACTAATTATAATTTATATGAATGTGTCATTATATGCCTTGCTGTAATTATAAACATATCATTTAAAGTAGGAAAATTATAAACTGATAATAAATGAAATTGATTAAAATTTTATTTTTGATCTCTTCTTTGCATAGCCTCAAATTTGAGTAAATCATAGCCATCATTAGGTTTTCGTGGACTGCAACGCAGCCGCGGAAACCTACTGTTCTTCTTGTGTTTCTTTTTCCCTTTTTTTTTTTTCCATTATTATTATTCTTTGCACTGTTTTTGTGGCCGCTGTTGCGGCGTGATTAGAAGTGCTACAAATATGAAATTTTCGCTGCATACTCACATGTATCTGAAGTTGTGCACCATTAAGTTTGTTTTTTATTTTAGTACTAAGTTTTGCCGCTAGGTGGCGTTTAGCATCAAAACATATAATTGCCGATAACTCTGTCATTTGACATTTTATTTGTATGCAGTTTTTTGCATTCTGTTCTCTGTCAACTACCCCTTTAAATATGATGAGTGGCAATATCCATATCTTTGAAACTTTTGAGCTAGAAGAGGTTGAATGTTTGAATCTTTGAAAAAATCTGGCAAATTAGGGTGTGTCCACGAAAAACATGCCCATTTTTGTTAGAGATTAGATATCCTCATTCTGTTTTTTGAAATTGATTCTGAAGATCTTTGCGCACAAAATATATGGGGTGGCGATTTCAGAAAATGCATAAAATGGCTTTCAATAAGCGGTCAAAGTGTACTAAAATTTAGAGGATTTTTTTTTTCGAGAATAGGCATTTTTTTAGTTTTTTGATGATTCTGCCATTATTTTTTAATCAATCTTTATGAAATTTTCACAGATTGTATTGTTTGTTGTTTCAAGGGACTTAACAGTTTCAAAATTTCAAAAAATGCAAAGGTCAAGGTCATATTGCGATTATTGGTTTTTTCTTTGACCTTAAATATCTCAAAATCTAAAAATATTTTATCGAAAGAATATGGGTAAAATCAAAAGCCTCTAAAGAGTACTTTTTGAAGAAATTTAGTTTTTTCAGATCGGGGTTGATTTGGTTGTTTGGTGGCAGTTTGAAGTTTGGTCATACTTTGAACTGATTTCAAAGCCTTTAAAGTTTAAATGTGTGATATATTTTGTCATCATTGGAAAAAAGAATGTCTTACCTCGTCAACAAAAAAAGAATTTCGCAAATCTGTCGAGAATTGATGAATTTATAGAGAATTTAAATACATGACCCAGAATAAAAACTGAGAAAATTTGACAGAACACTGGATACCTATGTTCTATAATTAGAACTCTGCTCTGCTAGCTTTGCTCTTTAGGTTGGGATGTAACAGGTCATGAATGTATGTGTAAAACTAGCCTACTATCTCACTTCCATTGTAGCAGGTAATTTTGTTATGCATCAACCCATCAGAGGTTTTACACACAAAGCTACTGTAATGGCTAAAGACTCCCTGCAGTGATGACCAGATATTAACAGGGCTGATCACAGCAGTTGGGGGCCTGGCTCAGTGGGACATCACATTCCTTTCGAGATGCCTTTAATTTAAGTTTTGGTCACAGCGAATTCACCAATGAAGAAAAACACTAAGATATATAAAGCATTTTGCATTTTGTTGTTTTTCTGGTATTTTAACTTGGCTGATCAGGTTTGAAACTGTTTCTCATCACGAAAACCGGTGCATTTGCAGTATGCAAATCTAGTTCATCTTTATTCTATCTGGTGTTTTGCCCTTCTAAACAGTAATTATTGTTTATAATCCAAGATGGAAGAAAAAATGTGCATCTTTAAGCAAATGACATGGAACAAAAAATATTATCACTTAATCCGCCTAAACATATCTTTGAGAAAGAGCAAGTGTAATAAAACCTTATATAAAACAGTATAAATCCTCATTAGAAATCTCACAGGGTTGAAAATTCTCACTCTCTGTGAATGAATATTTTTATTATTTATCATGTCACTCACTTCCATGATTGTCATTTATTATTTATTTCCATGGTAATAGACGCATGTTTAGAGTATGATGGGTTGCTTCCATTAATACTCTGTTAAAACATTTTACTCTATCAGTTTACTGATATAACCAGATCATATTGAAAATTGCTCAACCTGAAGATTTATTATTATTATTATTTTTTTTTTTTTTTTAGAAATTTATTGTTTCAACTATTTATCTAAATGGATAAATGGTTTTGCAAACAGTTAAGAAACTGATAAGCCTGCTGGCTGAAATTGTACAATGATTTTGTTTTGTTGTCATGTGTTAAAATTAAGTGATGGCTGACCCACTATTGTCCTTTACTATTCCACTTCTGTGGTGTAATGTACCATTTACACTACTGTAAATTCATGTCAGATTGAGAGCTGTTTTTTATTTTTTCTCAAATGGGTGACAAGTTCTGACCCTTTGATAATGATAGATAAAAGTGTAAACATATGGGTGTCATTTAGAAAATTTGAAGGTCAAAATGGCCAATTGTGTGTGTGTCAAGGAAAATCCTGAAAAAAAATCTAAATGCAGCCAAATTTGATTTACCCAGCTGGTTAAGGGAAAAAGGAAATTGAATGTTTAGCATAGGTGGCTGAATAATTGGGGTAAATGTAGATAAAGAATAGTTGTTTACTTACTTATTAAAGCCGTCTGCTTACAAAGGTAGTCACTTCATACAGATGTTTGTTACACAAATGTTTTACCATAATACCTCCTTGTTTCTTTATTTTATTTATTTATCTTTTTTTGTAAATGAAATTTAATGAAAATTATATCCAAGAAAATATATCTATAAAATGATTAAAAATGGACAGGACAGGAGACATCATGGATAAATTATCCAGTTCTGAGATAGACTACGGCAGTGTGTTAAATTTTGCCAGGCACAAAGGACTTGACCATCTGAGTGTCTAGCTGTAATTGGTTGAGCCCAGTAATGGGTTCAGCCCAGTAATGTGTTGTGTCAACTTCAGGATAGCACCTAGAATTACAAGGTTCTTGGTGACGGAAGCCCTGCCAGAGGTGTGAAAGAAAGATAAAAAATGCATTTAGGATGCACATTGAATAGCCATTGATCATGACTGTGTGATAGAAGGCAATTCGTGCAATTGAACTGGTTGTTACCTTCGAGAAACTTGTCTAGTGGGAGTGTTTCGGTGCAGATGCTGCTTGGCCTCACCTGTCTGTCAGCCTGTCTGCTTCTGGTGTCTGCTTATTTTTGGTACAGTTTAGAATATCATAAAATGTATTTTGTGAGTATAATCTGGTTTGAAGGTCAGACCATTGTGATAATAGAATTATTTACAACTGATTGATTTTTTATTAATTGGACTTACAATTATACCATGCAATTATTTAGAAATTAAGAAAAAAAACTTGTAATGAATTTTAGTGAATAATTTTCAGTTAAGTTGAATTACACAAAAGAGTGCCATAAAGCACCTTCAACATTTCAGAGCAGTTTTCACACAGTCTATTTTAAAATGCCATTACATGTCTTTGACCTCAGCATACCAGAAAATCAGTCTTTTATTTTTTTTATCACACATTAAGGTACAAGGAACTGCCAGACACTGCCAGTCCCCTGTTGAGGGCCCCCAAAATTACCTGCTTTGTTTTTAGAGTTCAATTTGATTACCTGTTCCAGGGGATGGGAAAGGCTCCAGACTGCGGTCCTAATTATAAAGGTGTTACAGCGTTGATAAGTCAGGTGGTTAGCTGGCAGACATGACTGTGCCCAGCCCGTATATATCTTAGTGCAAGTGGACTGGTTCATTGGGAACCAGTCTGGTCAAGTCAAGGAGGAGAGATACTAAACCAGTCTGGTCATGGAGCGTGGAAAAAAAAAATGTTTCAGCTGGCCAAGTGTGTAGAGTATCCAGCCCATAATTGGAAGGTTTTGGATTTGATCTCCAGCTACACCAAGTATGCTAAAAGTGACTTTGCTTGCTTTTGGAGTAAGCATACAAAGGTAGTTCCTAAGGACAGGTTGTTGTTTGGTTCTATCAAGAGCCAATACATAGATAGATCCACATGGAGAGATTGAAACTATTCTGGCAGTGGGCTCAGGTACCTGCAGTAGAAGATATCCATGTAAAGAGAGATTGGGAAACTCATCTTGTCATTGATAAAAAAACTCACCAATGTAGTTTCAGCAGCTGTTGTCCCTGTCCTTGAAAATTGCTAGTCTCTCAGATATGTCATTTAATGCCATGGTGCCACATGGAAGCCAGATCAGACTGAGAGCACGTTTAAGTCCAAATGGGTTTTAGTGCATCTCCTGATTAATTTCCAAGGCACTGAACATTGATTTTCAACATAAAACCTGATCACGAGCTGGGCTGGTACTAAATCCCTTTACCAATGAATATTTGTACAATGTACAGATTTATACTTTATACTTGATAAATATGAATTCATTGTTCTTTAATGGTATATCAAACAATCAATTTTCCTTTGCAGACTCATGTAGGATAAGTTCTACAATACTCATGAGCAGAGATGACCCTGATCAGACAGCTCTTGGAAGCTTGAAAACGATATGAGCCAGTCATTATACTTTGGACATGAAGTCAAAGCTATATAAGACCCTTAAAATGTTACAAAATGGGAGCATCTGTATCTGGTGGATATATTTTTAGGGCATTCTCTCTCACTTAAACCTAAAGAAAATGATTTGTTTTTCAGATGATCATAATTGAAGAAAGCTCAGGTCTTTTCAGCAGATTTATTCTTCATTTTTTTTCATTCTTTGCTAATATCATATCATATTGCTGATTTTTTTTTTCCAAAGCATGGAAACTTCATATTCTGGATAAAATTCAGATCTTCACAGATTGATATTTGTTTTCAGTTTGTTCATTGGTCAGGCTTTCCTATGGTTCACCATTGTGTAAAATAGTACAGTCAACATCGTACATGCGACCACCTGTATTAAACGACTTTTTTATTAAACGACCGTTATAAATCACGCTCGAACGTTTTTACTATATCAATTTATCCCATTAAGCGAATTTTTTATTATGTGACCAGCGACCACATAAACCAAGTCCCAGCACGTAAGATTATGCACAAAATAAACTTTTTTGAGCGACCGTGTTTGATTCCGTTGCTGATTATTGTGTACGCTGAAGCATGTGTATATTCATCTTTAACACATCCGAACAAACAATTATCCCGATCATAAGTGCTCACCTGAAACCAATTTGTTTTGACCACGCTTGACTGCACCATGTTCAACTAAATTCTAAATATAGTTCCTGGTTCCCGTTTCAACAGTTACTAAGCATAACATAGGTGAAACCATTCCTCCAAATGCCGAATGCTTCGGATTCTGGTAAATCAATATTAGGGAATAAGGTAAATTAATACTTCCGGATGCAATGTTTACCATTAATAATTCGTACCTATAAGTATGTACATTGCGTCTTATGATACGCGACCAGGGAGCACGGTTGAAATAAATTTATCGGGGGTTTCTGGATTTATGTTAGACAGAGACATAAAGAAAGCTCATTGCTAAATAATATTTTTCTTGAAATTGTCCGAATCCATCCATGAATTTGAGGTCAAATGTTGTGTTTTTCCACCGAACACCAAATGCAAAGACATGACAAAAATAAACATGTTGACACATTTTGTAGTAATATAACGTTATGATACAATTTAGCTTACAGTATGTATATATATGACTTATTTGCTTGGATTTCCTAAAATATCTATTAAGAGACCATTTCATTAAGCGACCACTTTTTGGCGGTCTCTTAATACAGTGTCGACTGTAATAACAGGGATAATTGTGTCGTATAAAAAGATCATGATCTTATTTGGCCAAAATAAGAGAGTCAAACATAAGCCTTGTCCAGTGAGAGATTTTTAAATTAAGTCCAGTTTATATGTGTGTTTCAAGGGATTTTCTGTTTTCATTTAATGACTTCAGTGAGATTTTAAGCAGGTAAAAATAAGAAGAAAATTTTGCTCCAGTTAACCCCTGGGGTAATGATTTATAAAACCTGACCAGGCTGGAAATGGATTCTCAGACAGAACTAGTCTTACCACTGGTTTTATATCAAGTGACTTAAATGTGTCTCCATGGATGGAAGAATATCCTGGATCATGTCATGTTATCCTTTAAATTCCAGCTCTGGCAGTTTATCCTGAAGGGAGAGTGCCGGTAGCACCTTACTCTCTGTCTGTCATGCATAAAATTATTCATGCTGGTAAATGTGATATGAAAGCCACTGGAATGTTTTAAACACTTCTTCACTTCTCCCCCAAATGCTTGGAAGCTAATTTTGCAAGCTCCCACATGATCCAGAGTGCATGTCAGGCTTCTGGGAGACTTGGAGCCCCACTCTCCTGGCAGACAACAGTAGCAGAGTTGACATTAACAGTAGATAATTTAGACCTATAGTCCAAGGCATGGTTTACAGCATCGCCATAGCTGCTAGAGTTGTAATAGAAGCGCATGCTCGGGGCTTGTGACAAAACCAGTGTCGGCAGCAGGTGTGGATCTGACTTTTTTTGTTTGTGTGAAATGTGTCTTGGATTAATAGGATGTTTACATATCCTGATGCTATTTATAAACTGAAAAATGTAATGAAAATAAAACATAAAAAACTGAGATGCTTAAAATGTGAAGAAAAACTTAATTTTAGCTATATTTAATTATTCCTTTCCTCCTTCTTTTTTTTTTGTAAAAACCCTCAGGCAATGGAATCTGAATTGCATAAGGACAAACATTTTAATCTTGATAAAAAAATTTCATTAATTTTGTGTGGAGACATACATGTATGAATAGAATGTTACTTTGTTTGGAGGAGAGTCATGAATTATAAACATCCAAAAAAGGGGGTAAGAAATTAATATATTTTAATGTCATAGTCAAATGAAATGTGCTGTGAAAAGGAATTACTATAGGTTCAAAGGTTGTGAGTTTGAATCCTGCTGGAAGGAGAAACTCTTATGACCTTCCTCATGCAGCAACTACTGGTCCAACCCAGAAACTGCCATTTTCAAAGGTTGAATGAACTTTTTTCAAAATCCATGCACATTTAACCCTTTCCCTCATATAGACTCATTTTGACGCACTCAATAGGTACCACATAAAGCCTGATCTTCAGAAAGCCACAGTTAAACCTTACCAAATTTAATTGTAAAATCCTCATTACCAGACCACTGAGGAGCAGCGAACAGCATAAAACCTGATCAGCCTGTGAGTTACTCGCAGGCTGATCTGGTTTTATGCTGTTCGCATAGGTCTTTTCATGGTATCCTCTATGAGGGAAAGGGTTAAGAAATAAGTTATAATAGAAAAGGAAAGAGCTGTCTGATTAGGGTCATTTTGCTTTTAGAACATTGTAGCTCAGACTCCATTGTTTCATATACCATTTGAAGTTCAGTAAATTAATATTCATGAAGTCATAGATTTATACATGAATATTCATGAGGTAAAGGATTAAGGAACTTGATGAACCTGGTATTCTTCTAATGAAATATTTACTTAATTTCAGTATTAAAATATTTAGGAGGGAAGATATGATATTAAACAGGCTTTTCTCATTATAAAGCACTCAGTGACATTCTTTTAGCTTCATTTAAACATCATTAAAGAGTATCATTGAATTATATGACATGCATGTGTTAAAGGGAAAGCCATGTTGAAACCATTTACATTCTTCTAGACAGGTTTTGACGTCTTGCCCAACATAGCAGACCCAGATCAGATGGCTTGTCTAAGAGATTTCTGACCATTTTCTCCTACATTATTGTATCTCGATTCATTACACAGTCTGCATGGCAATGAAAAAGAATCCATTGTTTCAGATATCATTTAATGTTTATTAAGTTAATATTCAGCAAGACATATATGTATACATGAATATTCATGAGGTTAAGGATAGAAGAGATGCAGTGCTGACCTTTTTGCTTACCACTATATTTATATACAAGGAAAAATATTCCAGGGGGATGTATATGATAGAACTTGATGAAAGATGCAGTGATAATGTTTCACATCAAGATAAAACCTCACAGTGTTACACTTTCAGGAAAGAAAATATTGAATATAAATGGGATGAGCTAGGTATTTAGTTTGCCTAGGCTAAAGTAGGTCATACACCGATTTGTTGGAGGGGGAGAAAGAGAGAGAAAGATGAAGGCATTCAAATGAATAACATTTTATATGTATCGACATTAATAAGTTGTTGGGCTTATACATTTGTCCTTGTTCGTCTGCCTGTCTATCTGTCTTTCAATTCTTTGGTTGCTCATATCTCTAAAACTTTTCTAATCAGAGTCATAAAACATTAACTGATGTACCTTGCATATCGAAATTCATCAACTCAAATCAGAGTTATGCCCCCCTTTGTGATGAAAACGGTGCAAAAAGCAGAGTCATCTCTGTCCAGTGGACACAGCTCTAATGACCTCTGCAACATGATAATGACATACATGACCATTATAAAACAAGGTCTGCATGTATGAGATTGGCAGCCTGATCAGGTTTTACACTGGTTACTTCTTCTTATCATCCAGTCCTCTGAGACGAAATCAAATTAACAGTCTGAATGATAATTACCTACCCTAATTTAACACAGCTTTTTCAGGTGCCAAAAGACATGATAGACCTATACAACAAATTGGGCTATTAACTACCTGTCATAGAATGGTGTTGTAAATTCTTCATATACATCTATTTACAAAACATTGACATCATAAAATGTAACAAAAATACAGCTGAAATTGTACATATATCTTTTTTGAATTTAAGAATTTAAACCAGTAACCTGCGCAAATCCTTTAACAAGAAATGTTTGACACCTCAGGGGAAGTTGAATTGCACAAGAAATTTATGCTCAAGTTATGGTACCTTTAAGGCATGTGGAAACATTCTGTCATATGGTATTTTGTTGTAGTATTCCTTCTAGACATAAAAGCTTCATATTTGCAGGAACAATTTACAGGGATAAGTGGTCTGTGGAGAATTACAGTACGCCTGTTTGTTTCATAGCGGTTATGGTCAAATATTTTGGCATATTGGCTATTAGGCTTTTCTGCTTTTTGTCTTGTTTTCCGCAACTACACAGTAAAATTGAATGAATGAAGGATGCGGACTGCAATTATGCACACAAACATTGATTCTTCTAGATAGGCAATAGATTGTACACCGTAGCAGTATGGTGTTTGTTGGCCAAGTGACATTGCATTGTGTACCGTAGTCAAGTGTTGCAACATGTGAAGATAAGAATTAAGACACTTTCTAAACATTTATATGCTTTTTTCATTTGTTTGGTTTTACATCTATAATCATCTTAATTTTTGTCACAGATATTGTGCTGCCTCACTGATAACAGGCTGTCAACAAGTGGTGGGATGATACCACACTGGGTCACTATCATGACACTCAGGGCCAGCCAGTCCTGTAACAATGAAATTAATATATATCTGTAGCATTTTGTAATGACTTTGGTATGATGCATCCATGGATTGAACCCACAAGCTTTTGTACATCAGGACCAGTAGTCTATCACGAATCATGGCCAGGGCTTAGATAAATTTGTTACAGTCCCAACTCCGTAAGAAAGAACAAAATATGAAAACATCCCGAAATGTCAATAATTCAATTTTGATCCTAGAAAGAAAAAGCCATGTGTCAGTAATTTTGACATTTTGGTCCTCTATCAGGATACATGAACTTCAAAATCTCCTAAGATTAGTTCAAGTCAGCAAAGCTCATACTCCTGTCGTAACTTTAAGTGGGTAATCTACATTATAATTATATTACAAATCATTGGAGCATATTGCCTGGACTTCACTGTAGCCATCTGAGGAGGGGTGTGGCACCATGCCTCTACACATCCCCCCCCCCCTTGTCTACACAAGAGATCAGTCTGCAGATACCTATGGTTATCCCTACCTGGAAACTTAAGATAACACCGCCTTCTATGACCAGCAGTTGCAGCTTCCTGTGGCTACAGACCCTCACATCCTGCCATTTTACCTGCTTTAAAATCTTGAAAACTTTCAAACCCTGACCCCCAAAACAGTTCCATTAGCACTTTTCAGACTCAGTTTGCAGCAAAAATTATAGTTTTAAGATGCACATAATGAAAAGATTATATTAAACTTCTACACGCACCTTTACATCCTACCTAAAGCCTAGTCCCCACACTGTTTGTAGAGAATGGTGCTGGGTGGGAATGTACGCAGGAGCATTAGCCACCTTGATTCGGATGCTGTATACCTGGTGGTAAGTGTAAGGTAGATAAATCGGCCATGTTTTTTTCTAGGCTTACCTGTGCTGTATTTGAAGCTAAAAAGTGTTGTTACCATAACCTTCGGATTCCAAAGGATTTAACTTTAGTGTAGATTTTCTGATCAAGAAACAGTATGTATAACCTTAGGAATAGAAAGACTCGAAAATTGACCAAGAGATGTAACTGTGTTGGATGCTGCTGTGAAAGCAAGTCGAAGACAGGTAAGTTCTGATGGATATGGTGCTAGTCAGACTTTTCAAGATGGCTGCGATGCAGGATAGAGCCATTTGTAAGGTAAAAAATGGTTCGATTCTTTGTCTTGGATAAGTTTCTGCATCTCAGTTTTCAGATAGATTTTTGCTCCAGTGATGCAAAATAATGCTGTGGAAAACATGGTTTAATTGATTAAATAGACTTTTGTGAAGTATAGTTTTGGCTTTTGCCCACTGTTGTTTCACCTTGGTAATTATCATTTGGCAGGTAAAATAGGTTAAGGTGGGTTGTTGTTATCAGAAGGGAATGTGAACTCAAGCTGGAGTTACTTTCCCCCCTTTTTAATTCCTGATAACAAGGCCTACATGGAATGCAAAAATGCTAATTAGTAATTACTTGTAGGACTATTGGTATTTAGTACCAGTCATAAAAAATTAGACAACCTTATGTTCTAATTAGGTTACTTATACCCAGTTGTTTTGTTGTTTGTTGTTTTTTTTTGTCAAAAAAAAAAAAAAATTTAGCTGTGGTAATTTGGAAGTTATTTTTCTTTATTTGAAGGAGAAGCAATGAAAAGTTCTAATAATATGAATATTGAGGAGGAGATATTATAAAACTTAAGACCACTGTTTACACTCTAGATCATGATAAAACTAGATCAGCCTGTTAGTTATAGACCATTATAAAACTAGATCAGCCTGTTAGTTATAGACCATTATAAAACTAGATCAGCCTGTTAATTATAGACCATTATAAAACTAGATCAGCCTGTTAGCTATA
This sequence comes from Solen grandis, assembly GCA_021229015.1. Classification (NCBI taxonomy): domain Eukaryota; kingdom Metazoa; phylum Mollusca; class Bivalvia; order Adapedonta; family Solenidae; genus Solen; species Solen grandis. The sequence continues at coordinate 43,072,477 of CM037795.1, read as the reverse complement.
GACCATTATAAAACTAGATCAGCCTGTTAGCTATAGACCATGATAAAACTAGATAAGCAAGTAATTAACCATGAGCTATTCTTCCCTCATACAATGCT
>CM037795.1:43022279-43072279 GCA_021229015.1 Solen grandis | reverse complement strand
CCAGAGTCATTACGGATTGACCTTCGGTCATTTCATTAGCGGGTTTTCACTCGGTACGATGGGATGTAGCACTAAATCGCTCGGATTTTCCGACAACTCACATTTGTTCAGTCTTATTTCTGCATAGCTGCTCTAACATTATCGTTTTCGTTGGTTTTTGGGAGAGAATACGTAACAAATGATGTGGCTTTTATTGAACGGGAAATGGCGTGTTTTGCTATTACTAGTAACTTAACAGCAACGCTCCTAGATTAAATCGCATTTTTCGTGACATTCTCTCTTAATTCAAATGTTAATTCGACATGGGCGGTAGCGTGGTCCACTGATAACCACTTTGATCCCCGTTTGACGAAATGTTACCAAAATCTTCAAGTGCGAGAAGTACTGGTCCAATCCAGGAAGCGTTGAATCACAAAAGTTCTAAAAACGTGTTTCCCATTCGAAGTGAAAGAAATAAAGTATAATTAGATGCAAACAGTTAAACCTGTATTACGGCCACCTGTACTTAGCGGTCAATCTGTATTTAGCGGTCAGTTTTAATATTACCAAACTGTAGCATTTTGTTATATATTTAAACTTCATTCAGCGGTCATCTTGATAAGCAGTCACTTTCTTTTTTTCCCTTGACTGACTGCTTGAGACATATTTGACTGTATATACATACGCTTCTATCAATACGGAATCGAGCTAATCTATTTAATTTACTGAAATCTTTCTGAATAACTGCATCAATGTATATCATAAAAATGATTTTGAACTGAGTAGTATACAGTAATATTTCCTTTGTTATACCCTGCCGTAAGCTACACTAATTGTTTCATCTTATTTTTATTATTATTGATAAAACGACTAAAAATGAAGAAATAAATACTCTTATGTCTGCCTTTTTTCTCATTGTACTCAGCCGCACACACAAACAAAAACAAACAAACAACAACAAACAAACAAGAAAAATAAAAATGCTGAAGTGTTACGCATATTCGAAGTTAAGCAGAATTCAGATGTTTAAGAGTCCGGACAGATCGATGCAAATTGTATTTGATTTCTTTTAGCCATTCTTTTATAAAAGAGATTTATGGGGCTTACATTACGTTTATTTGGGATGTAATTTGACGTTTTATTTCAGGAATGGTTACATTTTTTCTGCCATTAGGTCAAATCCCAGGACATTATTCTTGTTATGATTAATATAAAATGTTATTGCAAAACCTCACCCAGCCTACCATTCAACTTAAAAAACAAAACAAGAAACAAAAACAGGAACAGGAACTTAAAAGCTAAATGGAACTGTTGTTTTATTACTAAACTTTTCTTTTATTCAAAGCAGAAGGGCCAGAGCAGCTTTTTGTATAATTGATGCTCTTTATCCCCCCCCCCTCTCTCTCTCACACAGCCTAGAAAAAGATATAGAAGAACAGACAAATACACATATCAATACCTGTTTATCGATAGATAGAAAGAAAGAAATATTTTTGGAAAGTGAGATAGCTCATTTTTGTAGGCAGACTTATATTTTAATATATAGATGGAACGTGTTTTTTTGTTGTTTTTTTTGTAGACAAAGACAAATAGATAGACATAACTTGTAGATAGGCAGATTAAAATATTTTGCATAGATAGATAGATAGATAGATAGATAGATAGATAGATAGATAGATTGATAGATCTTCAGTCTCTATCTTTCCGATCCAATTTCTCTTAAACATTCATCTTTTCTAACATCCCGGAAGCGAATGCCCATGTTTTCATACGAAAACATGAACGCATACAAAACATGCAGGAAATTATTTAAAAAAACAACCTATACTGATAGTGAAATATGGTTTCCATAAAACTGATAAATTTCAAGAAACATTAGCCAATGTCTCCTTTTCTTCAGCTATGAACTTTTGTTTACGTCTAATATTGGATATGGTAATAAGTCCATTTTGCATCTCGCCTTATCAGCGGCGGTCATAAAATGCAAATTCACAGATATCAATCTTCTCGCCGAAACGAGAAGGGAGAATTTACGCAATAGTTATGAAATAAATATTTATTGGGTTTCTGTTCACATTGTCTGTGAATCATTGTCCAGGAAAATGTGCAGACACTTTAAAAAGAAAAAATCTTGGACGTAGCTGCTTTTATCGAAAAATGAAATTGATAACTCAATGCGGTGAGAGTACGTTAATAATAATAATAATAATAATAATAATAATAATAATAATAATAATAATAATATGGTCCTCTTAACAAATATATAATACAATGGCAGGCGAGATTTAATATTATTTCGAACCCTTATTCAACATTCTCCCGAGTCTGTATTTTATCTTAAAATTTGAAATTTATATTTTAAACACATTTCCAAAAGTCCGATACTATTTGGCCCGTGTCAGGATAATGTGCCTGGATGTGATATCATGTCACATGGCTACGGCGTGATATTGCAGAGTAGCAGCACCATCTCAAGTAGACGATGTCCCGAAATGACTGAAATACTGTCGGTGGGACGTTAAACTCAACAAACAACCAAATTCTACATGTATTACAAACACCTACTTAGAACACAATTTTCTTTTAAAATCAGTTTCCATACTTAATTAACATAAGTAATTATAAAATGCGGCATTTCCTTTACTTCGAGACTATCGTTACTCTGAGAATTTTCATTAAATTCAGAGGAGTCGCATTCATTTTAAGGGAAAGAACGGTACATTTCCCCAAAGAAAAATAAATTTATTAGTTGACTGTTATCCTTTGCGATTACATAAATCTGAGACGAGAAACACACTTATTTACCGACAAACGCCGCATGCATGACCACGGATCTTACGATGGCGGGTTCGAACCTCGTAAGGGACATAACCATGACCTCTCCAGGAACAAAGTACTGGCCCAAACCAGGTAGCATGGAGTTGGATTAGTATAGACTGTTTAAAAAACATTTCATTCGCAGAAATCGAAATTTGACAGTTTATTCAATTTTTATCAGTTTTGATCGAATCAAACTTCCGCCCCCATCGTTTAATCTATACTTCCCCAGTAGTGAATGTGTTTGGCAATTACTGTCAAATGAATGTTTCACACGTGCTTACGTGCATTAACCTAGCAACGTGCTTGGTCTAGAATACAGACACGGTCCTGAGATGGTTGTATCAGGACATTGGTTTGGAGTATCATATGGTTCCAATGATCGAACCTACTTAGATTGTGAGATTTTCCGCTCTTTATGATTTTAGTACAGAACTGGATAACGAGATTAGAGGAATATATTTATGCAAATGAAATATGGTAATCGAAGTAATTCCGTGTCGCTCAATGACGACTCGGAGTAGCTTCATGGGAAAAATTGCATTGTGGACAATCACAAATGATTATTGCAAAGAACCATTGAATAACAGATACACTGACAGGCGGTTTTGAATTTCTAATGATATATTTTGTCCTGCAAGAAATGTTTCGTATAGAACTAATATTTAAAACATTTGTAATAGTTTCTTTTTACCAGTTGATCATCAAAATAGAGGATAAAGAGATTAAACAATCGCTGGTTTATCATAGATTCGTTTATTTAAAAAAAAAAAACACCCCTGAAAAATAAACAAAACAACAAAAACAAGAACACCAGCTAAACAACAACAGAAGCAATATTTTTAAATGTCTAGAATAGCTATAACATTAATTAATTAGAAAATAATTAATTTTCGTTGACATTTCGTTCAAAGAGTAACAAAGTTAATCAGTTTTGTGTTTACATTAATTCGGGGATAAACGCTATAAAGTTTCATAGGATCAATTTTAGTGGATAAATTTTCTCGAAAATTGGTCTCAAACGAAAATAAATGCTTACGCAATAATAATTATTCGTACTGAAGTATTGGGTAAAACAGAATAAACAAAACACAGTCTTTTTGAAATTGTATTTAAACGGGGAATTGATGTTTTTCTTATATCCCTTCAAATTTGAAAAGTTTGTTCTGTAAGAAATGCGGTTTATTTGTAATGCGTTTAAGTCTTTCTTATAAGTACATGAAATGTTATTTCACAGATCTAAAAAAAAATGCATAGGAGAAAACCAACAATTATACGGATAAATCTTACGCGTTTCCACTGGAACAAGTAAATTCTATTAAGGAAAGATCTTTCCCTTCGGGCAAAATGTCATATCCTTCCTGTTTACGACAATACCTGATGTCGCAAACGATGCCTGAAATCAGAGACCATTTTGCGACACTAGCCAATGTCTTAAACAAGAGTCAACCACAAACTGTCTCTTTGGTTTTTCTATTAAGCCATATACAGCGCCTCCCTATCAATCATTGATTCTTGCCTTTTGAGTGACAATGTAAGTGTGGGAAAAATGGACATCGGCTCGATGTGTTTGACATTAATCACACCGATTGTCACATTTTGCACAATCCGATTGGCTTTTAAATGAGTATACAGTTTATCTATGCGTCGACGCAAGGACGTTTGAAGTAGAATGTTCTTTAGAAACTGTCTTCGCTAAGTGCATTTGCTGCAAAGCAACGTTATTTTTTGTGTTGGTATATACTTAGATATTTTCTTGAAGATACCCACAAACATCCACGTGTAAATCTTACTTTCTTAGAGAATTATGACATTTTTTTGACCGTTCATTTGTGCATGCATTTTCGTTATAGACAACATCTTTTTCAGTGGTAGCTGTATGATTTTGCTATTGACCTAGATTTATCATAGGATTTCGACCAATCAGAAATGAACCGACATTTACTTCTAAGCGCACCTGCTTAAAAGCAGTATTCTCATTGGTTTATGGTCCAGGCTGGTTTACTTACATTTCACAAATGTAACTGGACATAAAAACTGTGCAAAATCAAAAAAAAATCTTTTGAACGGACGTATACGATCAGGGAAAATCACGATGGAAAAAGCAAAAGATCTCATTGGCAAAAATTAGTGAGAACACCTCTAACAAGAGACTTTAATCTTCATTGACTGATTTACATTTTTAAAAAGGGATTTTCTGTCATTTAGCAGACGTCAATTAGTTGTTAATCAAAAAATAATGTAATAATTAAATGAGGTAAAAAGACATCCTACCATTCCTGTTTTATATGAATTGTTTAAGTACAATTTAATTTTAGGTAAAGTCCCTGTAATGGTACTTCTACATTTCGGACCTCATGACCATTCACGGAGATATCAAATGTTTTGTTATGTTTCATTAGGGTATCTTGGTTACCTTGGTAGAGGTTAAGTGGTCCAAGACGTAGCGGAACCATTACAGGGACTTTACCTTAAATTATTACCTTTATAACTAATAATGATTAACAAAATTAGGTCGGAAATTAAAGATTTAGATATTTTAAATACAAAAAATCAAGAATGATCAAACTCGACCTTAAACATTCAAGTATTACCCAGGGCTAAGCATGGTTGAAAGAATTCGAATCAGAGCGCCATCTGTTGAAAGGCTGCCGATTCTCAGACGACTCTGATCATATTTTAATAAGATTAAGTCTCCGTGATTGCCGTGTGACATTAATTGGTACCAATAGCTGACAGGCGATAGCGACTTGACCGGATGTGTTAGACGTTAATGACGTCACTTGTCTCCTTATACGGCTTCCTATCAGAATTATGAGTGAGGCTTTAGGGAATACAAGGGCGATCATCACAAGGCTTGGAGTCGATAAAATCAGCAAGCAACCATGTTTTCAGTGATGCGCTGGGAACAGATTGCAAGATAGCAATAACCGCAGCTTTCGCCAGTGCTTTTTCTAAACAAGTCCAAGCTAAATGTGTTTGTTTTTCATCTTTTATCTCCGCCTTTCGTTATCTTTTTCTGTTGCTAGGGTTTGTTAATGTTTGCAGAGATGACGAGGAGCCTCGTCAACAGCATTATAGCTAATTGTTAGATAATGTCTCGAATAATGATAGGCCAACCCCAGCGTTTAGGAATAGGGTGATTTCTTTCTTTCTTTCTTTCGTTCTTTCGTATAATCTCTAATATAATTATTAGCTCAAAATTATTTTCTGTCTATTCTAATTTCGCTCTTCATATCTTTCCTTCTGTCTGTTTGTCCGTCCGTCTTGCAGGCAAAATGTGTCTGCTAATATGGCATCTTACACTGGTCTAGTTTTAGAGAAATACAGCAAAAGATTAACCCACATGTTAACACATTTGACTTTGACACTGCAAACTACGGTGGCATAAGTGGACATGGATTTTATTTTAAAAGCGTGCGCACACGACAGATACAGCGTTATCGATGTTGCACGCGGAAACAAAGTTATGGCTGAACACACTTAAACATAACTACATGTATGTTGTTTGATGGATAAACATCAATGACATACTATTTTATTTTTTAGTTTAGCATATCTTATTAATTAAATACATCTATTCGTATATATGTACTACACAATACTAAGATGACATCGAAAACTAAAAAGCTTATTGTGATTTTTCCTTTGTCATGTTCTATGGAGCCTTTATACGAGAGCTGTCCCAATATTCTGTGAAAGGACTCTTTAAAAACTTGATTAAATGAGTATGAATTAAAGATTAAAATATATTATCAAGACATAATTGAAACATTTTACAGAATTTCATAGAAAAGTATCAGCAAATAACAAAAGGATAACATAAATACCAAGACAACTCTGTTTATCGCGGTGTACACCAAACGTCAAAAACGAAGCCATGCCTATAAATATACGTTTATAATTTCATGAAATGCAAAATTTTGTTAGACCTCCTACCGACAATATATTTGTCATTTGAAGCCCGATTCAGATATAATCCCTTCACAATGTGATATCACGTCGTAGACATGTATTATGATACCGCATTCATTTATTCTGCCCCTGGCATTGGTCCAACCATTTCTGGTGCTACTCTTACATGCTGAGCATCAATCAATGAATATAAACCATTTAACAAATTTGGTATGTCACGAACGCTGATCGAACGCACGAAAACCCGGTAACGAGGTGGCTATCCTAACCACTCGGCCACCGAAACAAATTTATTTATTTTATAGTTGTGCGAATAAAATGGGTCTTTGAAAGATATTTTACCACTGCTACATTTGCATTAAGTATAATTATCATTTCATTAAATCAATGTATTTTCTTTTCTTTTCAGTGATTCTTATGGTCTGTGGGCTCCTTGTTTATCCAATCGGATTGGATTCTGCGTACTTCCGGTTTTACTGCGGTCCTGATACGGATGTTTATTTCCCGGGAACATGTACGCTAGGGTGGACTTACGTGTTAGCAATAACAGGGACATCTTTGTCGATATTTTGTCCGGTTTTATCCTATTTCAGTGTTTATTCTGAGACAAGTTTGCATATGTATGATTATAAATTATGACATCTGTCCTTATACAGACTTCTTTGTTTAAATTCATTATGTACTACTTATCGTTTATATTTTAAATTTTATCGAATTTATCGCAAGCGATGCGAAGAGGAGCGCTACGATAAGTTCCATAAAATCTAAAACATAAACGATAACATATTTACAGTTTGTCACGTACGCCATACACCCTTGCCTTTGACCTCGCATTAAGAGACCGCCCAGGTATGCTTAACAGTTTCACCTGATGTTTTAAATACGGTTCAGAGTCAGCGCAGTGTCAGCTAGGTACATGGACTTTACCTATATTTAGCAATATGCGTAACCAAAGCATGACGTAATCAATCGCCGCCGTAACAAGCCCCGCCCATAATGCTCTTACGTCACGTAAGCACGATATTCACTGTTCATTTTATGCATTTTTTTTTATCAAATCATGAAAGAAACACATGCATTAAGTAGGACAAACTGTAATACGCATTGCTGCTCAGCATCGCATCAATATTTATTTATTGCAAATTTCTTGTTAAATTATTTATTTATACTCTTGTGTGATTAATACTGCTGTTATCAAAAATGCTGCTTATATGACTGTCAACAACAGGTGTCGAACTACATAATGTATGAATACAAATAAATACATATTACATAAATGCCTAAATTAATGTATTTGTTGATAAAAGTAAATTGATAGATAAATAAATAAAATGAATGAATGAATGGATGAATGAAAGTTCAAAGAGAGGTCATAGAAAGTTGAAGTACTACGCTACTCATTAAATCGTGTTTTCTATGAACATTCATGTGAAAGAAATGAAATTGTAAAATATAATGAATCTGAATAGAAAGTTTTGATGATGGCTGAAGAAACTTTTTTTTTTCGTACGAAGCATGATTCATTTTTCGTTACCCCCCTCTCCAAATAAAATAATCACATTTAAAACTATTACGTCATACAGTATATGTTTAAAAAATGTTTGCTGTGCACATTGATGCGATATTGTACTAATGTTTTATTGTTCCGTATCTATTACAGATTGTGAGGCTAAAACAAATTGTTTCTATTCATTATTCATGAATTTCGTGTTCGTTTTACATGCGTCGTTGCTGTACCTGTAAATGATTATGCAATTCGATGTATCTATTTTTGTTTTGCTAAAGACACCTGTTATCGCTATATACCGTAAAATAATTATTTTTCGATGTCATTTAATTTCGTGAAATCTGTAATAAAGACAATTACGTTGGTACATAAATTCGCGGATTCGTGTTCTAGAAAAGGCGAGGTCTATTCAGTGAACAGATTTCGTGGGGGTTGATGTTCGTGGATAAAACCGTCCACGAAATCGACGAAAATTAGTCACCCACGAAAACTAACGATTCTGCAGTAGAGTATTTGTCGAGTATTACCTACATACATGATCTATCATCTTCCTGTTATGTTTCTTAAATCATTTATGTTATATGTAAATAAAACATCAACTATACTCAGCATGTCTTTTTTTTGTCTATTTAACGAAACTGATTTTGCGTCTCTTTTTTTTTCAATTGAGGTTACTTCTGAGGTCAAAATGGTGAACCAGTTTTACGAAATATGTCAATGGAATTTTCAAAACCGAACTCAAAATTATTTAATAGATTTAAAGCTGCATTATTTATCAGTATATAAACGAACTTTATTTTTAACATGTTGGTGCAGATGTGTTTTCTTTCATTTTTCAATGTAGAATATGAAAAACTAAAATTGAGAGGTTTCAAGAACATGAAGCCTGATAGATCAACTCGCGGGTTGTTGGTAACGAGGATATTTTTTTTTATTGCCAAGTGGTATTAAAGTGGTCTTGCGATTACTCAATGTGGCGATTCATTGAATACTGGCAACCACGCACCATGACCACCTGTCGGAGTGATTAACGCCTTGACCGACAAGGCTTTGTATTTGTTTTCACATATCGTCAAACTAGGCGAATCGTAAGATCAACACGGCCGTGTAAACGTATTTCCTCACCTGATCTATGTGACGGGTCCTACTGATAAACTGCCATTTATGGAAACGATTTTGTGCGTATGTGAGAAAAGTAGATAGAAAAGGAGAAAGAAAGAGAACTGCACACAATCAAACAAAACACAGCATATTATAGTTTCAAAATGTTTATTCCAAGCATGTAAAAAAAAACAAAAAAAAAAACAACAAAAAAACGCATTGCCGCCATATACGAAACTAATACAGCTTGTTTTTTTTACTTAATTCACACACAAAATGCTAGTAAGTATGCCCGTGTTTTTTTTCTGATGGCAAACTATATTCTATGTTTAAAAACACTATTAACTTAAGGCTGAACATAGCAAACACAACGTACTTGGGTATCAAATAAATCAACATTAAATTTTTACATCTGAATGACTCCTCGAATGAGGCGATTTTTTCGAGGTTTTTTTTGTCAATACCGTCCGGCCTCGAGAAATCGCTAGACAACTGTATAAGTTACAGTGTTTATTAGCTATATAACATTATCTCATCAACTACCGTACTGCTATTCTTGTGTACTTTTGATAACAAAAACATATGTTAACACATTTTATTGGAACACACTTACACATGAAAAAAAAATCAAGTTATTTCTTTAACTTTAATATTAAAATAATGTATAATGGTTCTAATTCCTGCGGAAACAATTCAGTCGGCCATTTTTGAGGATACAATGACAGTTAGAGGCGGTATATGAAAATTACTGGGGATATATAGGAAAAACACACCATGAGCACGTGACCGGTATAGATCAATAAAATGGCGGCATTTTTGCAGGAAGTGAGATATAAGATTAAATTCAATTGCAGCAGGGGCCGCATACACGAAAATCTTAAGGCAATCCACCCATCATTAAATTGTGATCAAGGTCAATCAAGTGATCGTGGGGATTTTGTAGTAAACGTAAGCCTTTATAGACTTTATGCAAAATAGCCTCTTACTCCAAGTCGAAGGATGCTTGCATCAGCACCAATGTCTTTTCAAGCAGTTGAAGGATCATGATTGTAATGGATTACCTTAAGTGGCTGTTTTATTTATTAAATCCTAAGCTTTCCAAATTTTTAAGGTCACAAACCTAATTTATCTATTATAGATGACGGGGAATCACATCTAGGTCGTCAAATTCAAGACTGATAAAGCTAAATTACTCTCTATAAAGTCTGTGTCTATTAAACTATTGTGAAATATGTCTCGTGACATTATAATATGCACCTTCTATTACGTGATTACCCTTTAAAAATGCAAATTCCTCATGTTATGCACTGGTGTTGCCTGCCAATGTTAATATGTTGATTTTATACATAAAAGATCAGCCTTTCTTTCAAGAAAAGTTCAAGCTCGTTCGAAAGTTTTAGTATGAATAAAATGTAAATTTAGTCTTTGATAAATATACCATACAAACTGAGGGCATGATACACTTACCATTTTACTTTAATCATGAAATCAGCATAAAGTACACATTCATATAAATATATCATGCACGCGAACTTGAAAAAATAGATATAAGAAAAAAGGTGAACGCATATACCCTTTTAATTACAAAACATTCAAGGATCACTATGAAAGGATTTATTCATACTTTAGAGTATACAATTACTGACTGGTGTACAGTCCCAAGTAACCGTCCACGGTGGCCGAGTGGTTAGAGCGTCTGCCTCGGGAGTGGGAGGTTGTGGGTTCGATCCCCGGCCGCGACATACCATAGTCGTAAAAACTGATTCTGTTATAGCTCCCTTGCTTGGCGCTCAGCAAATAAGGGTAGTTGCAGGACTGGTTGACCCGGTGTCAAGATAATGTGACTGGGTGTGGTATCATGCCACATGTCTACGGCGTGGTACTGAGTATGGCAGCACTATATCTGTCTCAAGTAGACATAGTCTCCAAATGACTGAAATACTGTCGGTGGGACGACGTTAAGCCCAACCCCAGCACCTTATCTATCTTAAGTAGGCATAGTCCCAAATGACGGAAATAATGTCGGTGGGATGTTAAAACAACAAACAATCAAGAGACAAACTAGCAGGTTTTGAACACTGGCACTAGAACCGCAGAATTGCAAATTTCATTGCAATCTTGATTATCAAAAATATACATGTACGGATTTTTTCTCCGGTACTGTATAAAACATGGTAAGGAACGGATTCTGACATCACTTGATTACGAACCCCGTAACTTTGTACACATGCCTGCTACCATTATATTCATAGCACGGTTCGATCAATATGATATCACTCAACACATCCTATTACGGGTCATTGTCAAAAGGCAGCCTTAGCGAAGTAATAACGCGATATATCAACAATTTGTACATTTTCATAAATCTGCTCCACTATCAACATCCGGTTTTTGGGAGCGTGTGTTGTTGTTGTAGTTGTAGATTTTGAATCGGGCGATCTGATTGAACTACTTTGCATGCGTAGATGTTTTAAATTATCCAATGAGAATCGCCGATAAAAACAAACCGGAAGTTGATAAAGGAGCAGACTGATAAAAATGTACAAATTGTTGATATTTCGCGTTACTACTTCGTTAAGCTGCCTTTTTACAATGATTCGTTATAGCATGTGTTAATTGGACATCAGATTGATCGAACCGTGCATATAATATGATAGTAGCATACATCTGTGAAAAGCTACGACCTCGGTAATCAAGTCATGTCAGATTCCGTTCCTTACCATGTTCAATATACAGTACAGAGGGACAAGCAATCGTAATCACCATTCCATTGAAATTGACATTTCTGCGGTTCTAGTGCCAGTGGTTTTGAATTATGTAAAACTGGTGCGGATACGTTTACAGAACAAATAAACAACTAAACGTGACTTTCAAAAAAGTTTAACTCTTACAGCTTTCATATTTTCCCGCCTATAACCATAGTTTGACAAATTGACATTTTAGGTCTGTTTCTCTCCCATCTCTAAAATCCCATCACTTCGACTTTATTTAGATATAACCTGAAAGAGATCCGCAACACCGGTATAAGTTACGAGCAAATCACGAGAAACTCTCGTTAAAGTACGCGTACGATCATGTGACAGCGAGATAACATGAGATTTGAAAATTGAAAGTAACCACCATTTGCAATAACAGGTAACAGTGTTATAGAATGTTAAAATAATTGATTATTGCTCCGTCTTATTCTGTTTTAGTGTCAAAAACCACGATGATCATCTACAGCATAAGGTGCACGTGAAGAGCATGGTATATGGCCCTAAGACAATTTCATAGCTGACTGTGAGCTACCGGTGGCATACGGCAGATATAAGTGAAATAATGACTGTTTAATATCCGAGAGGAGAAAGGTCCTTACAATTAAGGACTAGAAAAGATTTTTTTCAGGAAGGAAATAGTTCACTTAATGAAAAAAGATAACCTTTGCTAATATTTTGGCATACAGAAATAATTCAAAGAATGAAAAAAAATCTTTGCCAATATTTTGGTATATATTGCCCATATGACGAAAAAGTAAAAATAATTACAACGTTTATGTTTGTTTGTACTGTCGCATTTTTTTTTATTTGAATGTATTTTTGCTCTTCATGGTGGCAATGTTTTGTAAGGAGTGACTTTATTGATTTATTTATCAATATAGATATACTGAGTACTGAGTTTTTCTTCAATTTATTGCTGATAAAACCAAATAAAAAATCGTATGTATGTCTCTTATTATACCGCAGGTTTTTTTTTTTTTTTTTTTTTTTTCAAAGAGTGATACTGCCTGTTAAGCGCCTGCAGGTGTCTCCAAGAAGTTAATCTCGTTCAAATCCCGTTAATCTATTTATTTTTTTTCGTCACGAGCAAATACGTCATTTCGGACCGTTTCATATCTCTGTCAGGTTCTTATATCTATGACTACATGTATTTTGGTTTCTGTCACAATTGCATAGAGCCTCATTAGTCCCGATCTTCAAGGCTTTTAAGAGTCCATCCCGTAACTTTAATGTCGCGGGTCGACATCAAAAGTCGTTTTTATGTGTTTTTTTTATGACTGGTTCTCAGTACATAAGAATAGTTCCAGTTCTGATTGGCACGGTATCAGAATATCATATCGCATATCGCAGTTAGGTATCACCAAACACACGTTTCATATAAAAAGAAAATCTCCAAAATGACTTTAATGATATGGTGGGACGATAAGCCTAAACAAACAATCAGTTTTTGAAGGTGTTTTTCACGTCAGTGTAAATATCTCAAATGCCGAACAGTCATCATAGTCAGACATTCCATCTTTACACAATGCAATTTTACAATACTCAAACGCCTGGTCTAACCACCATTAATTTACATTTTTACAAACTGTTCATATTTTTCAATATCCATATTAACACGTTGCCACAAAACCGTCTATGGCAAAACGCCTTAATATGTGTACGCAATTTTTCTACAGTCTGTGGCATTTTACAGAATTTCACAGGGCATTGTTGTTGTGAGAAATGGACAATTAATTTGAAGAAGCAGCTGTTTTCTGCACAATAACATCCCATGGATAACAAACGAGAATGGAAATACGCTGAGCCAAAGGTGCCCGCAGAATATGGTTTCCTGATACGATGAGCAAGATGGTAATTTATTGAAGATCAATGTCACTCGGAGGAAATTCAAGCGCCGCCTGTCCGTCTGTGAATTATTTTTTAAAATATATACAGTCGTTTTTCATTTAGTGAACAGACGATAAACAACAACAACAACAAAAACAACAACAAAAACAACAACAACAAAAACAACTTTAAAGACAGCAATTCGAGCATTTAGAAGAGTTCCAATTTGGTTTCATTGTTTGCATGCGATCTGGGCCCGTATAGAATAAATTAAACTTATGGATTTATGAAAAGTAAACGATAAGTCAAGATACGTTAATATTTGTTTCGTACGGTGGACTGCAATCATGCTAAATTATTCAGTGTCGTCGCGATAGTGGGGGGCGACTCCGAGATCCAGATAAGCAGAATCAATGTCCTACCATATTAAATTCCAAGTTTAAAGATTTATTCGGTCTAACATTTATCCTTACCAAACTTGTTGAAAGTTGTCTGTTAAAACACGATATTATGAAAATAAAGCGTGCAATATTCATATTCCCAGAACAGTCGAATGATTGAACAAACTAAGTTATATGAATAAAACGAAAATCGCCCATTTACATTTAGCTGTAGGGGAATGTGACATCATTACAGCTTGTTTAGATAAGGCAACCATGCAGGTTTTCAGTTCTTCGTGTTTTGGTGTAGTTTCTATTACAAGTGAAGCATGCATGTTTTCAATTTCACATGCTTATGGGATTTCAAATTTTATAAGAAAGGAACATGTTTAATTGTGAGAAACACCGCACACTATCCAATTATCCAATATTTCATAGAAAACAACAACAAAAACAAAAATAGGGCCCTACTGACCTTAATGTGTCCTTTCTATATGTCGGCCTGTCTCCCTTACATATAACATACATTGTCGTCGATGTCAGAATGTTGTTCAGCCATTTTGTATCGGTGACTTTTTGTTCCGTGAACTTGCGGTACTATATGCATACTTAATTACCAGCTATCCTTTCCGATAAATTGCGGACGCATTTCCGTAAATTCCCGTAACAAAGTTGTTTATTCTTGAATATAGTGGTGTCACCGGCCGCTTCGTACTTGTACATTTACGGTGATGTCGTTTTATAGCTTTATTGTTTTAAAAGGTGATAATTTTTCTTTTCTTATCCAATATCTATTTGAAAGTTGAACCGAATACATCTTCAACACTCAATGCATGATATGGGGGAGGTGCACGATATGCAAGTTTATGGATTGAGAGTATATGGACCGAAGTTACAGCCCCAAATGCCATGTATTATTATATATTATACCAAATTCTTTTTTTTTTAAATTTACTTTTTGATTCTGACGCTGACTTTAACACTCACTCAGCCCCTCACCGCGTGGGTTCGAGTCCCAGCAGGGTCATTCGGATTTTCATGTGAGGAAGTCTTCCAGCTGGCTTGCAGTAGGTCGGTGGTTCTACCCGGATGCATCAGTGCACTCGGGGTCTTCCTCCACCTGTAATTACGAGTAGCTGGACGTCGCTATATGACTGAAATACTGTCACAGCGACGGTTAACTAAAAAAATCAACCACTTAAAATGTTGCATGAAATATACACGTCGTGTAAAATGCTAAGCGATTACGCCATCCGGTCAAATTAGCAGTGCCGGTCAGTATAGCATTATATATATAGTATATATATGGACAGGACGATGTCACACTGAATTTAAGAATGATTTATGCAAATGATGTATAATATTTGATGATAATCGAATGGCCTGAACGGGATTCGAGCCTACATCAGTGAGTGGCTCAGTGATAGCAAGTCGGCGACCATAAGCAGGCGGACCACGAATGCCTAATGATGTATAAATTTGGCAGATATTGGCACTGTGCCGCAGTGTCAATTGCCACATGCCAAATGACCTTGTATTTTAATGTTAGGAAGAACTCGCCTGGAAGAATTTGTCAATTATCACCAACTGGTTAATTTTTACTGCAAAGAACTTGCATTTGAAGGCATTTTGCTAGACGTCGGGTTGAATGATGTTGACTATTCCACAAGCATTGGCAATTTCCCGAATTACCCAAGGGTATGACGTATTATATTTTTCAACGATATTGAATATGTCTGTGTGACTGCATGATAATGCTGCCGTGGTCAATAAACCATAAACTCTAATGGATATTTACAGTTTTCCTCTGCTGTGGACTAATTCGATAATTATTTCCCTAATTCATAGTAACATGTTGTTAGACCATTTTTTTAATTGAATGTGATCACATTTAAACATGTAACAGGTGTTATGAAAGTGATTTATTACAAACGTATTCTAAAAGTAGCTGTAAAATCTTCCCCTTTTACTTCTGCTATTGATGATAAAAAAGACAAGAAAATACCCAAAATCTTTCATAGAATTACAGGTATTCTATTTCTACCACTACTCTACTTCTATAACTACTACTACTACTTCTATTTCTATTACCACTACTTCTGCTATTAATACTACTGTAACTACTACTTCATTTACCACTACTTCTGCTACTACTACTACTACTATTACTTTTACTTCTATAACCACTACTACTGCTACTACTATAACTTCTTCTTCTATTACAACTACTTCTGCTACTAAAACTACTATTACTTCTACTTCTACTACTACTACTGCTCCTACTACTACTATAACTACTACTTCTATTACCACAACTTCTGCTACTACTACTACTACTATTACTTCTTCTTCTATTTCCATTACTTCTGCTACTACTACTTCTGCTACTGATACTACTACTACTACTACTACTACTACTACTTCTACTATTACTTCTACTATTACTACTACTATAGCTACTATTTTATATTACCACTTCTTCTGCTGCTACTACTACTACTATTTCTACTTCTACTTCTAAAACCACTACTTCTGCTACTACTACTACTACTTTTACTACTTCTTCTATTTCTATTACCACTACTTCTGCTACAACTACTACTATTACTACTTTCTCTACTACTACTACTAATACTACTACTTCTTTTACTACTACTTCTATTCTATTACCACTACTTCTGCTACTACTACTACTACTATTTCTACTACTACTACTTCTAAATCCACTACTTCTGCTACTACTTCTACTACTTTTACTACTACTTCTATTACCACTACTTCTGCTACTACTACTACTACTACTTTTACTACTACTTCTATTACCACTACTTCTGCTACTACTACTATTACTTTTACTACTACTTCTATTACCACTTCTTCTGCTACTACTACTACTACTATCTCTACTTCTACTTCTAAAACCACTACGTCTGCAACTACTACTACTACTTTAACTACTACTACTACTACTTTTACCACTACTTCTGCTACTTCTATTACTTCTTCTTCTATTACCACTACTACTGCTACTACTACTACTATTACTTCTACTTCTATTACCACTACTATTGCTGCTACTTCTACTTTACTTCTACTACTTATTACCACTACTTCTATTACTTCCAAATGTTCGTCAGGGTCTCCGTGGCTAAGTGGTAATAGTCACTGACCTACGTTCATCACAACATCCGGAGGGTGCCTCTGTGTTCCACGTGTAAGTAGAGAGATGTTTTGTTTTGTTGTTGTTTAACGTCGCACGACAGTATTGTCAGTCATTTGGAGACGATAGATAAATGCTTCTTTATCACTTAAATACTGTCGCAGCTGTGATAAACTCCAGTCGTATAACAACAACAATAACAACAACAACAACAACAACGATCCTTTCTCATCCCACTCATAGTGATCAGATGCCTTGCCGTGCAAGGCATGCTTTACTATAATGTCAAAATGTTCACATTGGACAAGCGCATATCATTTGAATCATCAAGTAGCTAATATGTGATCTTCTTTTCGATTAGAAGAAGAAGAAGAAGAAGAAGAAGAAGAAGAAGAAGAAGAAGAAGAAGAAAAGAAATCAGCAACGGTTTCTTCTACTACTACCATCACTACATCTATTATACATATTACCGCTACTACTACTACTCTTATACAATAAGAAGAAGAACAACAACACTACAACCATCACTTCTTTTATAACTGCTACCACTTCTACTACTAAAGACGACACAACAACTTCTACTTTTCTGATATCGCTTATCATGACCATGTATAGAACAAAACTAAACAACAAAATAAACTTAAACGACATAAAAAGTAAACACGTCTGTCTTAATACATAAGACAACATTACAGTAAAATCTCAATAAGACCACCCTTCGGACTGCTGTCAACTGGTCTTAATACTGGGGTGGTCTGATACGCATGTTTCAAAGAACAGGAAATAGGGAAAAAGAGACCGAAAATAGTTGTTTTTATATTGAGGTGGTCTTTATATTTAGATGGTTTTATTATTGAGATGGTCTTTATATTGAGGTGGTCTTGATTGGGAGATCGTCTTTATATCTAGGTGGTCTTTAAATGAGGGTTTACTGTACTATAATTATACATCATATCGGATACGCCAAGGGATGTCGTATACCAGAAGCAACGGTCCAATAAATAACATATTCTGCAGCGCCTCGGCACCGTTTTGGTCGTCCAATTGTTGGAGGCTCAATCAGAAATCAATCCTAACGTATTTACCCACGTATCATTAACAACGGTCTTATCAGGCATATCTGTCAATTTGTCCTTAACTACAACATAATATTGCAGTGGTCAATAGATTTAAGTCTAGTTTGAATGAAAATCACGTAGAACGTACAGCAGGGCCTGTAACAGCCGTCGTTTCCCAATTGCAATTGGCAATGGGAATTCATGATGGCCAAAACATGATTGTTGATCAATCTGGAACGTGTCAAATGGTCAAGATAAGTCCAATTTGATTAACTGGTCGAGGAAAGAATTGCTTTGTGAGTTCGTAAGTACAGAAAAATGTCATTGACACAATGCTTAAAAAGTTTTGGCATCTGCAACGCATCCAGTAACAAGAAAAAGGTTCTTCCAATAACCAAGGAAAACAGACACACATTAAGGGTAGTTTCGATAGTATTGGACTGATTGCTAAGCAGGTCAATTCTGATATTGGTGAATCAGCCATCTTTGCTCAAAGCGATTCATAATTTGTAATGTAAAATATCATCTGATTGCAATTGGCTTTACGCAAAAAATCACATCTCCGCTTATCGATATTTGTCGATGGCTGTTTAACAAAAGGAAAACAAATAATAAAGGTAGGGTTTAGTTGCAGTTGCAAATCGAATTAATTGGTGTTTACTTGCTTTTGTTTGACGTCCCCGCGATATCATTTAAGTGTTTTGTTTTTATTAAGTTGATAAATTGAACATGATACCACACTCAGTAACATGATCCTGAGGCCAGACCAACCAGTCCTGGAACAACCATCAGTATATACGGTATTCTGAGCACCAAGCACAAGAGAGATTTACCGGTATCGTATCTGACAACTTCGGTATACCGCGGTCGATGATCTAACTAACGGGATGGACGCTGTACAACTACTCTAACATCGGTTTTGATGACCCTTTCATTGGTTTCATAGATATGAATTTATAATATTAAGGTTCATTTCCCAAACTTCTTAAACACGTGTCTGATTAACTATAATTATTAAAACTGATTTTCCTTATTGACTTTCCTGGTGTATGATTGGACAAAAAAAAAGGATAAGCCATAAAATGTATATAAGATCGATTTATAGATGATTATTATAACAAATGAATTAGTGTAAGTATATAAGTAGATTAAACTGTCCAAATAAAGCTGTTCACAATTAAGCCTTTACCTCCTATCACCGTAGCACCCCCTCCCCCTGCTTTGGGTTCTAAGTTCCGGTTTCCAGTCAGGTCATTTGCATCTTTTCCGTGAATGGAATTATTCCAGTTGGATTGCGGCACATCGGTGGTTCTACTTTGGCGCCTCAATGCATTCGCCTGTAGTACTGTTGACAATTAACTCTAAAACAACAGCCCAAGAAATAAGCAAAGTCACGTTTTCTTTTGAGAAATCGAGGTTAATCATTGACAGTAAGCTACCAATTTAAAAACTTAAAGTTAGCTATCTCATTTTGATGATCAGTGACTCTTTTATGAAATTAAGCACACAAAAGGGAAATCATTTAATCATTTATCCATGAATAATTTTCAGCTCCCGTATTTTGCCAAAGAGTATAACATAAAAAATAATTACGGTGGCCCGAACTGGACACCGTAATTTATAATTATATGGAGACTTCAGGTTTGTTGGGAGATAAGGGTTGGTGTTTGGGGTTGGGTTAGTTGGATTATTTTTGTGGTCGGTTAGTTAGTTGTAATATTTGTAATAGTAGTAGTAGCAGTGCACTACTAGTTGAAGAAGTATCGAATACGAGTACATGTAGTTCTGAAGTCATTTGGGATAATTAATCCCGAATACGAGTACATGTAGTTCTGAAGTCATTTGGGATAATTAATCCCGAATAGAGTAAATGTAGTTCTGAAGTCATTTGGGATAATTAATCCTTATATGTATTACATGTATAATATTATAATATGAATTTCAGTTTAGCAAAATTATAACATTTATTAGTTTCACCATTCCTTAATAGAATCCATTCTTCAAAATTTCAAACAAAATTACTGTTCCGTATTAACATTGTGTTTATGGCATTATGTACGGCAAATTCCTAATTCCTTACTTTAACAGGATTATAATTATGTACTTTTCTGCTTCCAAAGCATATGATACTATATATAAATGTAAATTAATGTAACCGAGTTAATATATGTGTCATTCTGCGAGCTTATAATTAATCTGAATAACAATATCGCCATGAAATTATATCTTGGGAGCTAATTTCATAATAATTTCATCTCGATTCTAACCCTATTTCGAGATATGAATAAATTATTCCCTTGGATTAAATGTCACCGGAATATCCCTGAACATATTTACTAACTTAAGCATCTTCAGAAAGAAAACAATCATCAACTTTCGAGAGGAATTAATCTTCGAGTTTTTTTGTAGATGGATTCACCAACGAACATCATAATTTAAATTTAGAAAACTGTTAATTTCTAGGGAGTCACGGGATTCATGCGGGTTTACAGAGCCGGATCCAGGAGTTCAGGTTTGTGGTGCAATTTTTTAATTTAAAGATGTAAAATAATGCATTGTTGTGTGTTTTGGGGGTTGTATGTCTACATTTATGCATGGTCGGGGAATTTTAGAGGGGGCGCGCGCCGGGTGTGCCCCCACTTGAATCTCACACGACTTGCATATACCTCTGTATACAGAAAGAAAGAAAATAATTGTGTGTAAATTCGCAACAAAACACAGGTCGCAGCACGCGCGCACGCGCCCACGTTAATCACGTAACAAAATGACGTAATTTACAAAATTTAAGTAAAAGAGCCGAGGTAACAATTGATGTATATTTTGCGAGTTATAGAGGGCAGTTAGATATATAGATATAAAATAAGAGGTTAAAAGAATTTAAAAAAATCTTAAATTAAAGAATGTAATCAACACATATAAAATCAATACGTACTTTTTCTTTATAATCGTCAATTGTTTATAAATAGGAGTCACTGAACCATTTTTCGACGACGACAACAACAACAACAAACATAATCAGTACTTTGATAAATACTTTTTAAAGCAACTCGTTTACAGATGGTCATTGTCTAAGAATTTGATTTAAACCATATGTGTGTATTTCAGAGACGGTTTAACTTTTCAGAAAACAAAGACCTCACTAACATTAACGAGAGAGAGAGAGAGAGAGAGAGAGAGAAATTTTTTTCTATTTTTACCGATCATTTGTGAACGAGCTTCTTTAATTAAGTTCTATTCTATGTAACATTATAAACAGATATAGGATAACATAATTGTATAAATATTGGCACGGTGTCAGAGGATACTGTCAGGATAGTGTTACATGTACGGGATTTGCTAAATGTCGTTTGCGCTTTACCGCATAATTATCAGTCTCGTGTAGATTAGGTCTCCATGACTACAAGCGGGAGGTCATGTGTCTGATCTTGGACCACGCCAAATCTGAAATGATATACTGTCGAGTTTCTTCTTGGTATTCAGCGTTAAACAAATACCACCGATCTCAGTGGACTATATAAGCAAATAATGTTCACCCGAGACAAATATTGTAACGCCTTATTTTCTAACGCTCTCTGAGGGATGTGGTATTTATGTTTTGAATACCAAACAGAAAATGGAAAAAAAAATATGTAATGCTACACAAAGACATCACAACAATAAGGAAATACAGACAAAACGCCGGAAAAAAACAGTAGATTTTAATAAGCTTAACGCCTGTTTACACTACTGCAAGAGAGCGAGTCCGTTATGGCAATTATATCACGTGGGTGATATTACTCAATGCTACCCTCTGATGTCACATTAAACAATAAAGTACAAAATCAAGGGAGGAATGATATAAAAAGAAGATCACAAGCAAGCATTATTGGCCCGTTGTCAGGATAATTAATATGACATGGTATGAGGTAAATTGTTTACAGTTTGAAATCGCATTGGGACAGCGCTATCTGTTTAACGTAGAAATATAGTCCTCAAATAGAACTGCAATGTCAGGATAATATGACTACGTGTGGTATCATGCCACCTTCTTTATGGCGCGATATCGCTTGTAGATAATCCACAAATGATTCGGCCATTGTTGGTGAGAAATAACATTAATTAATTCTTTTTTTTTCTTTCCTGTTTTCCTCTCCATTTTGAGTGGAAATGCTGACGTAATTGATATCCTACCTTTAGCCCTATTTGTCTATCAACGATTCTGAGCCAAGTCTTCGATATCAGAAAAATGCATCAGCTTCATCAATCATTCTTTATGAGTCAAAGTTGCGTCTCAGTCCGGAAACTTTTTTCTTTTCATCCATGCAGCTGCATGGAGTACTAATGATGATTTTTTTTTTAATCAAAAACTTGTACGATTATCAATTTCTTTATTTTCTTGTTTATTGTAAACCCCAAAGAAACGCTGTACACTGAAACGTTGGTGCTGAGGTTTAACTTCACGCAATTTTAGAAGCGTCCAAAGACAAAAAAGATATAGATAAATGAACACTATTTTTTGTTTTAAGTAGCGAAAGTGAAAACGTTGGAATTAGAATATATACAATAGAAATGAGATATATTACAAATCCTCTCAAAAAATAAATAAATAAATAAATAAATAAATAAATAAATAAATAAATAAATAAATAAATAAATAAAAATATTTTATGTTTACTGAAGATAAAAGAATGGAACTATTTTGTGTATTCGATCCTGTTCTTAGGCAGTTGAATTCATGCGAATGTTTTGCATCTAAGGAAACAAATGGACGCAACTGGAAAATACTGAATTATAGATATCCATTAACATATATACTCAAATGATTTCCTTTTATGAGTAAAAGAAAAGTAGTTCGGTAGACCTATTTCACTCACAATGTGGGTGATATCATAGAACTCACAGATAGAACACAGTATTTCATAAAAAATAAAATAAAATTCATTATTGAAAACAGCAATAAAGATTATTTTGATTTAACGAGAATTACATAAAGACAAATAGTTCATGCACTATTATCACGTTCATGTACAGTCAACTTTCTTTACAACGGCAATGTTTGCTTCAGTGAATTTTGCTGTTATAAAGAAATTGCCAAGAAATTGTAAAGAATAAAGACATAGAAGGGTTATGCACTTTTGTTTTCAAGACTACTGCTGTTATAAAGAGGATGCTGTTATAATGAATGCCGTTGTAAAGAGGTTTCACTGTAGTTAAAAAATGATCTGCTTAAATATTTTAAATGATGGCGGATTTCCATATATATCCAGAATTTGTTTCATATACCGTTTTAAGTTTAGTTAATCAATATCATCAAGTCATAAATTTTATATGAATATTTATGTGGCAGAGGGTTGAAGCAACAACTTTTCAGAGAGCTTCCGTGTTAAATGCTCTTGATTAGATTATCTCCAGTGTGAACGATCCGATTTAGATGTCGATCATTTGATTTGATTGTGTGAGATAAAAATGAGATAATGAAAATCTCGTTCTTCAAGACAGGATCATGGGTGAGATATTGTTGAGCGAAACCGTCAAGGAATTATCAATTTTTCTTTAAATCATATCCCATGTTTTCCAGATGCATGTCCGATGCATGTTGGAGAAGACATGGCCGTTGATATCCGGGAGAATGCATTGCCGGTTACACATGCATTTTGAAAACGTTCATGGTGAACTAAACTTGACTCGAGCAAATTTGTTGCTTCATATTTCTTTAGCGGAGAGAGAGAGAGAGAGAGAGAACACATGATTGACATTTATGCCGCATTCTTTCAATTCTCCATAACTTTATTAGAATATGTAACAAAATCTATACATTTTTTGAAAATTATTTATTATGCATATGTGCACTGATAAAATCCCCAACTGTTGAAGACATTAATTATGCAAATTTTATACGCGTGCACATGTTGATGGGTGCAACACAAAGCCGTATAACACAACCGATATCAATTAATTAAGTAACATTAATCATACATCAAAAGCGGCCCAGCATTTGAGCCATATCTCTAAAAGGCATTTTAATTGCCACGATTGAAGGCTATCTTTGCAAACGGAATACACACGAATAGAATCCCTATCTTTAAACTCGCAAATTAATTAAATATGTGTAACTGTCATTCTGTTGCAATTAAATGATGATCCCGCTTTGAAGTGTTTTTTTCTTCATCACAAAATGCTGCGGGCTCACTAACTAATCTTGCAACGCCAATCGGCAATGAATAAATTCATGTCTCATAAAGGAACGCAACAATTAAAATCATTATGATTGATCTGATTTGACTGGTCTTTTAATTTATTGTTTACCCGGAGGCTTATGTTGTAATGCACGTGACAGTGTGCTTACAGAAATACTGGGCAAAATGCTAGGTTTGCGTTCAACATGAAAGGAAGAGAATGATTAACAATGAGAAATGGCAGAACCTTTTATAGAAAAAGTGAGATTTTAGTACTATCATATGCATGTACATTCTGTCTTTAGTGACTCCCTGCCTTAATGCAATCTTCTACCTACAGTTGAACCTGCATTAGCGGCCACCTGTAATAAGCGGTCAACCTGCGTTAGCGGCCACCTGTAATAAGCGGTCAACCTGCATTTAGCTGTCAATATTAATATTACCAAACTGTAGCATTTTGTTACATATTTGACCTTCATTTAGCGGTCACCTCTGATAAGCGGCCTTTTTCTCTTGTTCCCTTGACTGACCGCTTAAGACAGGTATTAACTGTAGTCGTAGTGACCATAAAATTTGCCTTCCAAAATCTATTTTTATCAAATATTTATGGAAAGTTATAAATCGTCATATATATTAAATGATAATTATGAGAATTATCAATCACATCTCTGTTGAAACTTTACTGTGTGAATGTATATATATTCCACTGGCATTCAAACAAAAAATATACATATTTCACAAAAACAATTTATAACTTTTCTGCATTTTCAGCAACAAAAACAGATAATATAAAAAATCATATAAACTATGTCTTCTTGAGACAGATATAGTGTTGTCCTACTGCGATAACATGCACTAGACACGTGACATACATATAATACCACACCCAGTCACATTTATCGATTTTCATTAGTTTGATGTCATTCCTTAAACATGGCGTAGTGGGACGTTAAACCCAACAAAAACATAAACATGGCGTTGTTATGTAATAAAATTTATCCACTATGGAATTTTAAAAATATCAAACTAGTTAACAATTTTAAATCATATTTTGCATGTTTTTGGAAGAAATTAATATGAATATGCCTACGCAACATAAGTGATCACTGATTTTCGTTGATTTCTTGGACAAATTTATCAAATATTTAAAAAAAGAAAAATTTTGGAATCAACGAAATTTAAAAAGACAAGAACGAACTTCTAGTATTAAAATAATCATTACTGCTATTTGCATAATGTATACGTCAATTCATTTTTCTTTAAGAATAACATACGACTAGCTTGAAACATATATATAGCACGCCAACAAAACGAAAACATACGTTCAGTAATTCTTGCATACTTTATTAATTTCACGTCATTTACATCATATTCAAATTGGTAGGTAATCCATACTTCTCGAATTTTGAATATTCAAATATGAAATTGCATACTGTGACAATATGACATAACCTTACTATCCTCGATACATTATTTTGTCAGAATTAATGTAAAATTAAGTTACAGGGGTATCATGTGTATTTTACTAGTATCAGTAACGATTTTGTTTGCAGTATCCGTCGCTTGTATGAATTCGTCGTGTACTGAGGCTTGGTGTACAAGCGTGTCACGTGATATACCGTGTCATAAGAGCATATTTAAAAATTATTTTTGCGATCATATTGTTTTAATAAACAATATATTGAAACAATGTCACCGTCTCAAATGATCTATAAAAAATATGTATTTTTTGAGTAGAAGAGTCACGAATTTACAATAAAGATTGTCTACTGTAGCCTTCAAAGGGAAATACATGAAGAAAAAAGGGTCACTGAACACAGGGAGTCACTATACAGGGAGTCACTATACACAGACTATTGTTTTATTGTTCACTAAATAAGAAATTATGCTACATTTATATGACTGAAATATTGTCGGCTTGACGTAAACCAGACAACACCACACACACACACACACTCACAATCTGAGGTTTTGTATGTTTGCCTTACACCTGACTATGACGTTTTGTACCTCGGTTTGTATATGTAAAGTGTTGGTAAATTTTCAGAAGTATAATTATGTTTTAACCCCAAAACCAAGCAAACTTCATAAATCAAAACTTACTCTAACCCTAACGCATAGCTTTAGGCCTTACCAAAATACTGTCT
The DNA here is from genome assembly GCA_021229015.1 of Solen grandis. NCBI lineage: Eukaryota > Metazoa > Mollusca > Bivalvia > Adapedonta > Solenidae > Solen > Solen grandis. Next base: position 43,045,477 of record CM037795.1, on the reverse strand, counting down.
GTCAGTGATAAGGAATGAAATTTCTACCCCTCAATATATTTTATACCCTCCAACCAAACACACACTTTTACCTTTTTAATGCGAAAAAAGGAAAACAATTCAATGGCTCGTTCCGGATTAGTCTAACGATTATTTATTTTATATTTGCACATACTTGCATTCCCTCTCGGCATAAAAATATTGACCAAAAATGACTTGCCGACAAGAAATTTGAATTCTGGAAGATTTACCCACACGATAAATCCGAACGTTTAGAAGAATGTTACGGTAACAGTAGATAGAAACCTTACCCATCAATCATGCCATTAACAACTGTAAATCGAATATAGTTATGAGAAAAGGAGCTCACAAATCATAATTTGGCACAAAAATGTCCGGATGGGACCCCTGCTCATTCTCAACGAACTCATATACTAGTACATAATGTTATTTATCTTATAGTACATTATATAGGGTTATTGTTTTTCGAACAAGAAAGAAAAAATACAAAAAAACCTTAACGATTCTTGATGAGGTATTTTTTTTATGTATTTTTGTGCTTTAATGTACTATTTGAGGTTGTGGATTAAGTTTATCAAAATAATCTGTCAGAGAAAGTTTATCTAAATATTTCAGGTGACTTTTAGTTTAAATTGTCGGACAACACTATGTGCTTCTAAAGAGTTTAAGAACTGTCTAACCTCGCGTTTGACTTACTAAAGGAGTCTGACGTGAGAGAATTTCGAATAATACTCGTATTTGAATGATTTTCATTGGTAGAAAATGTCTTTCTTTTTATAGCTGATTTCTTAAACTGGTTAAAAACAGAAAATTAAGGCCGGATAAGCACTTACAGAACAACATGTCCTATCTTTGTGAGGTCGTAGGTTCGATCTCCGGTCGTAACATGTCACAGTAGTCAAAATAGTGGGGTTACTAATATGTGCCGTCGTTTGGCCACATCAGAATGTTTTGTGTAGTTCCAGGTCTGGTACGTCCAGTGTCAGGATAATGTGGCTGGCACTTGTCTATGGAAGAGGCAGACCTACACCCGTTTCTATAGACATAATCCTAAATATGACTGAACTACCCCTAGGGAACGTTTAACTCCAACAAACAAACAAATAAACAAACAACAAACAAAGCGCTTTTGCACTATAATGCATAACATGGATCCATGGTTATTTTCAAACAAAACTTTGCTAATCTATAGTTTTGGCAAGAGATCACCGATTAAGTTTCACAATGGTCTGGTTACAACTATGGTTGATTCGATAATTGTTTGTTTTGCCATTATCTATTTCCCACAGCACACATCAGCGGGAATACAATGCCCTGTAATAATGTAACTGTCAATAATTCAGAACTAATGGACACACAGAAATTTGGTATCTACTAATATGCTAATATGATTTATCAGTCTGTCAATATGTGCACATTGTCCAGGCACACTCTTCGCACCGGTGACGTCACTCTTGTACTTAACAAGGGAGGTAACTGCTGAGGGTGAAAAATTGGTACCAGACCAGAACATATATTTATTTCAGACTTATACTTAGTGCATCGTCTACAAAGCCATGCATCATAAATGATATTTTCCCGTGATATTGATATAAGCATTATAACAATTTAAGGTAAAGTCCCTGTGATGCTTCCGTTACGTCTTGGACAACTTAACCTCTACCAAGATAACCAAGGTACACACTGAAACATTAGGAAATCTTGGTTATCTCTGTGAAAGGCCATGAGGTCCGAAATGTAACGACTTAAACGTAAGGCTAATCAATATAAATACGAGAGCAGAAGAAAATGCGGAAATACGATCACTGCACACTGTACCATTACAAGTGGCCGTTTTAATTTTATTTATGAACCCATTTTGATATTTTGTTTTATATATCAAACTGAAGATTATATAAAATAGTCTTGTTTCCCTAAGAAATAAGGGGAAATGTTGATGTCATGATACCATGATGACGTAACAAAGAAAATGTTTGTCTAGGAAATTTAGAGAGACAACTTTATTTGAATGGTCGCCCCATTCTCCGGACACATGCGGGGATCCAGCCATTTATCTCGGGGAGGGGTTGGGCGGGGACTAGGATATGTCGGTCTCCTGTGAAAATTACCATACCAAGCCTAGCCGCAACTCTAAAAATGCTGACGTTCTCCGTGCGGGGAGTTATGACGTCATCTCATAAAAAGGACCTCATCTTGAACATACACTATAGATATGGACAAGAAAGATGCATTCTTTGTCAGAAAAAAAAAGTCATTATGTTTACAACAACATCAAAACAACAGTCCCACAAAACAACACTTCAATAAACACCACCACCACCAACAACAATAACAACAAAGAAAAATTCGAGCTTTTTCAGGTCATTTAACTGCTTTATCTTTATACATGTATTTTGTATGGCTTTCAAGAGAATATAGGCACACTACATCTATCTCTTTGAATATACATGTAAATAAAAAAGATATGCCGTTCTACACCATAGAGGTATTATAGCTGTTTTGAATGTGTGTCTGTAAGTCTCTCAGGCAAAACGTTTTTGTTGTACAATTCCTACTAGTAACGTTTTCTCATGTAAAACTGTCATAAATTTGATTACATTTTATGTATGTACACATGCATCCTCAACATCAATCATTTTGGAATTATTGGCCACTTGAACTTCCCGATTCTCTGCAATATTTTGTGTAGTGTCTGTTAAATGGTTATTTCAGAGGCTACGTCAAATTCTCTTTTACCCTAAAATTTAATGATTTCTCAATTTTATTTCATATTTTATGTGCGACATCATTGTTTAAATAATCACATAAGGATGCATTGTGCATTTATGTAGAAAGATATTATTGTATTTTCTAATAACACCATTGCATGTCTGGTGTTATTTCTTAAATGCAACGATAATAGTTTATAACTATGATCGCAGTTTAAGGTCTTTGTAATCATTTTGAAAACAGCGAAACAAAAAAGGAAAACATTTCATATAAACGATATTCAGTAAGAGAATTTTAAACATATTTTCCGATAAATGAAGTGTCTTAAAGTAACTACAAAAATTCAAAAAAAAGTATTTCGCATTGAAGTGCAATAAATATTACTTAAAAGAATATTAATATAAATATATTTAAAGGAACGCCACAATAACCTCAGTGATTTTCATTCTGGAGAAAAGTTTGGTGAATTTTGGTGAAGGCTTACAGTTATTATAAGAATGTAATTACATGTGTCATAAGAAAATAAAGAAAATGATAGATTTTTAGGCAAAAAAAAAAAGTTCCATTTCTGATCTCCCAACCGACCCCCTTTTTTAACGACCGACCCTAAAGTTTTATTTTACCTTTAAAAATATTTCCTTTTTTACCTTTCGTTTCATGTAAATAATAAATTAATAATAATAAAATCCCGACCTACCGACCCTCTTTTCATTTGCTGGAGACCAGAAACGGAACCTTTTTTTTGCCTATTAAGTAAAATACTGGACAATGAACTATGGGTATACTAGATAACTGTATTGTAATATTGAATTTTTCGACAGTATGTATATATATGGAGAGAGAAAGAGAGATATTTGATATTTATATGTTACAGTGTATGTTCGAAGCAAATGTCGCTAATATATTAGCACAGCAAGAAGGAGGTGGAGAAAAAGAGCAAACAATATGATTCTTTCAAAATAACCGTGCTTTCAGATATAGCCCACTGAAATATTAAAATTCCAAAAAATGAAGTAAAAACAATAACAACAACAAGCAATAAAATAACAGCATCAACAAAAACACGTAATATTTGATAAAGTTTTCTTTCTTTCACGTAAATAAATAATTATTTTCGCATGAACACATAAATAGATAAGAAACTTTACTGCATCGAAAATAATACATTAAATGATAAAGAAAAGGCAATACACAAATTCATTATGGGCGATTCATATCATATCAAATCAATCCAGTCTCTAGTTTTCGATATAAAACAACAACAACAACAAACAACAAGAAAAAAAAAAGCAAATAAACAAACAAATCAGCAAACAAGGAAAAGGAAGAAAACAATAACAAGAAACACAGCTTACACAAAAAAAGAAGTAAAATTGTGTACAATTTCATGGTTGTTCGGGCCATCAGAATAAAACTTTTTGGCCTCATGCAATTGATGCAGCAGTAATTTGCAAAAATTCGGATTCAATTTGAGTAACTTAAAAATGACGACCATTAATGCTGAAAACTCGGCTTTCAACTCATTGCATTCGATTGTGAGAGATATCAAAAAGATAATAAAATCTTCTCCTAAAAGACTCGATCCTATTTCCGATAATTTTAAGCGAAAATGATCTTTTTTTGTGTTCAAAACTTAATTTCAATATCTGAACCTGCCCGTGACCGATCAAGATGTTATCGATTTAAAGGTATTACCGAAAATGAAATAAAATTAAAACATTACCATGCCCAACTAATGCATGTTCGAATTAAAAAAACAACAACAACAAAAAACAAAAAAACAACAACAACAAAAAACGATGATGCAGTTTTCAGGGCGGTTGTTGTCTGATGTCTGATAACATGCACTGGCATCATTGTCTTTAAAATAAATAAAAACAATCTTCTTGTATAAAATAAGAAGATCTTTTATTATTGTGGCCTTTTTTAAACATTTTATTTTACAAGTAAAGAAAGAAATGTCCTTATGTTTAATCTAAAGTCACCCTCAAAATATACCAAACTTACTGAAAAGACTACGAATTTAATGTTTTTGCTTCATTAGCGTATTGATGTATTTTTTAAAATACATTTATGTATATTTTGTTATGTCATTGACCTAATTTCGGAGTATTTCTTTCTTTTTGCAAAGTCTCGAATATTTCTTTTCTCTCCCTCGTCAGTCCACGGAATTCTAAATCCTCTCGTTTGCCGAGACTCACGGTTATTCGAATATTTCTTTTCTTCCCTCGTCTGGCCAAAGAATTCGAAATTCTCTCGATTTGCCGAGACTCATGATTTTTCGAATCTTTCTTTTCTTTGCATTGTCAGTCTACAAAACTTCAAAATATTCCTAGTTATTTCGTGCCTTGCGATTATACGAACATCTTTTTACCTCTTAATCCACGTAATCTAACAATTTTACTAAAAATCTGTTATTCTGTCATATAAAATTCAGCTTAAAATGCTTTCATTGGTTTGATTAAGTTTATTGTATTAACAAAATATAATTAAAGCACATATTTTTGCTATATTCAGTGAAAATCAATCACAATAATTGAAGAATTAAATGTTTGTTTGGAAATTGCAATTAAAATTCAGCAATTATACTGTTTTTATTTTTTCACTTTAACGAAACTGTTTCAGGCGAAATAAGCAATCAAGCACTTCCTATCGGCAATAGAAGCATAAGTCTCAGTGAAGAAAACAGTAATTAAAGCTATTTTGATCAATAGCGTCTCTTAATTTATAGTTTTACTGGAGGCTAAGCATGCATTTCGAATGTCAAAATTCGTCTGCACATTCTGTTTAAAATTGCTGATGTGCGTTCAGCATGGGTCGCCTGTTATTGTCGAGAATCACGAGACGCGAAACATACAGATTTATCTTTATTTCCTAAATTAGTTGTGTAGTTTCGGAATGAACTATTTTAGAATATACAGAATTTATATTTTCTTCCAACTTTAAAGTTGTTTCGTGAACGTGGACCCCATTTTTTATTATTTGTTTTTATATTACTGGCAAGTGCCGTCACAATGTCTCCAATCTCAGAAAATGAAATTGATAAACAATAGGATGGGCTACTTAAAAAGTAAACCAACAGTTCTAGGCTATCTAGAGAAATTGAGAACTCTGATGATATTCAAGAACTCTGATGATATTCTTTGCTAATTGTATTTTTTTTTCTTTTATGATTGAGGATTTTGTACTTCCTTTATATAAATTGTAATGTAAAATCTGGAGAGATAAAAACCGAACTTTAAGCATTGTAAATACAGGGCATTGTGTTTGTAATTTTTATTTCTAATGCATGTAATAGTCTTTAACTTACAAAATACCTTTTCTCTGAGCATAAATGTGTGGAAAAACAACCATACCAACAACATGAGCAGCAGCAGCAGCAGCAGCAGCAGCAATAACATCAACTAATCATAGGAGATAATATTGAAATAGATCAAACAATGATGATAACAAACAACAGAACAACAAAAACAACAACAGCAACAACAACCGTCGGTGGATCTCCTAGGGAGCCTCTGTGTTCACGAGTTTCCTCCTTCACTGGATGTCGCTATACTCAAATGAAAATCGTTATTGGCATGAAATAGCAATATACACATTTAAAGCCACATAAATATATGACCGTAATGCTGTCGAATAGACGACAAACTCAACAACAACAACAACCACTACCTAGCAGTAACAACCAATTTATTTATTTTTCTTTTTGAGGTGTGTGTGTGGGGGGGGGGGGGGCAAAGACGATTTCATGTGATCAAGTCAATCTTTTGATTTATGATGTATATCTAATTATGTTTTTTTCGACTGCAGATGTCTCCGTAGAAATCCAATACTCCATTGTTCTACATTCTAATTGTTATACCAAATGCACAAAACAATCTAAATTTTGTTTGCACGTTCCATAATTAGTGCTCTACAATTACATTTTGAATGATGAAAAGATAAACATTATAGAAAATAATTTTATTATCAAAAGCGCACTGATTAGTTTATTCCATAAGCTTGTGAACAATAGAGTAGTTTCGCGAACATCTTACTATTGAAAATAAATATTATATTTTGCATTTCGTACAATGTATTAAATCAAATTTTGATATTTCATTTTATTTTCGTCCAAGAGTTATGTTATAGCTATTCAAATAAATTCATTAAATTTCCCTAATTACGAACTATTTGGAACTTGATCAATTAATTTGAATAATTTGATGTTTGATATATATGTAAATTCTACCTAATTTGCATAAATCATGCTTTATTCAATGTGATGTCATCCCGTATTGACTTGCACTGCGGATAATGTCAAATGTAGGTTTTCCAGAGAGAAATATACAATAATGAGTAAATTTAATTGTTTAATGTTATATGGACCGGCTGATGTCATCTCTTAGTATAGATTTTAATAATTTCTTAAATGAAAAATGCCAAAATAGATCAGGACTAAAAATTGAATAAAATAAAGATTCGGTGTAACATAACAAATAGAATATGGCATTCTGAGCGATGTCCATACACCTTCCGACTGACCAGCCAAATAAACTTGAATATCACCATCAAAGCCAAGTGGTGTTTGTTAAATGTCGAACGAGGTCCATACATATGTTAATCTGACTTATCTTATTTTCTTATTCAACTCTTCTTTAAAACACTTAAGATATGTGCAAGCGAACATGCTTAAGACTACGTTCTATCAACATTTTTTTTCTTTTTGCAATCACCCACTAAAGATTTGCTATGATTTATAACCGATAATTAATGAAAAAGTAAAGAAAAGTTATGTCTTTTTTTTAAATAGGTTAAACCTCACATGATAGTGACGTCAAACTAATTATAGGTGGAGGAAGATACCAAGTATACAAAGACACCTGAGCAGAACCACCGACCTACCGCATGCCAGCTGATAGACTGTCTCACATGCGATAATATAATCTTTTGAGTACGCTAAGCAGGTGACACATTTCACCAGAGGATCGGCTATTCCCGATATAAGTCGCTAATTTAAATTGACCAAATTAGTGACTGGGGAAATTAAACACTACTATAGCATGTATATTTGGAGTTTGGGAAGTGCTCGTTGATTTACGTAGGTTTACGTCTCTTTTCGAGTGAACGTGCGTGCAATGAAAGACCAAATCACCTTGTTAATTTTCACAATTTATCTTACATGTTATGCATCGTTTCTTTTTCATGAAAATTTAATGTATATTAAACATGTTCATTGAATTCTTATTTAGATATCAGCTACGTGTCTCAGTCATGTTTATAAAGGTACGAGCAACTTATATTCATTTCAGATAGTGCCCCGACCCCCGGAAAAAAGTAAACATCATCCCCACACAACAACAACAACAACAAGAGAGAGAGGACGGCAAGAGAGAGGAACAGTGTTATTTTCTAAATTGAAGAACTGATATTTTGTGTACTAGTCTCGCTTCATTTGAAAACTCGATATTTTCTTTAAGGATCGCGTGCAATATCACAAAAATGCTTAATGTTACGACTATAGTTGTAACTAAATATACTGGCCCCATTATCATGTTGTAACTAAATATACTGGCCCCATTATCATGTTGTAACTAAATATACTGGCCCCATTATCATGTTGTAACTAAATATACTGGCCCCATTATCATGTTGTAACTAAATATACTGGCCCCATTATCATGTTGTAACTAAATATACTGGCACCATTATCATGTTGTAACTAAATATACTGGCACCATTATCATGTTGTAACTAAATATACTGGCACCATTATCATGTTGTAACTAAATATACTGGCACCATTATCATGTTGTAACTAAATATACCCCATTATCATGATGTAACTAAATATACTGGCCCCATTATCATGATGTAACTAAATATACTGGCACCATTATCATGATGTAACTAAATATACCGGCCCCATTATCATGTTGTAACTAAATATACTGGCACCATTATCATGTTGTAACTAAATATACTGGCACCATTATCATGTTGTAACTAAATATACTGGCACCATTATCATGTTGTAACTAAATATACTGGCACCATTATCATGTTGTAACTAAATATACTGGCACCATTATCATGTTGTAACTAAATATACTGGCACCATTATCATGTTGTAACTAAATATACTGGCCCCATTATCATGTTGTAACTAAATATACTGGCACCATTATCATGTTGTAACTAAATATACTGGCACCATTATCATTCTATCGTGCAGTCAAGAAAGTCACCAAGGTCCAGTCTGAGCAGAGATTGAAAAAAGCGAAAGTATTGTCAGTCATTTGTTTTTGTTTTCGGCACAATTAATTTTCATCAGAAAAACATGTTAAGGATGTCTGCTTTTTCTCAAACTAACTTCGTTTCTTCATGATAACAATTATTCCTGCCCCCAGCAATATATTAAGAAGCGATCAATATTCACGGTGGAGGAATTTTCGTCGATAACGTGAAAAGTCCTATTCACGAGTATTAGCCCGACTTAACCGTATAAGTAGACTTCGCCTTTTCTATATCACGTTATCACAAGTAAATGCACTAAATTTTTTTTGTTAATTTTACGTCCCACTGACAGTATACCAGTCATGTGGAGACTATGTCTACTTGAAAAAGCTAAAGTGCTGCCACACGTGGTACCACACCCAGACACATTATCCTGACACCGTGTCAACAATTTTTCTATATAAGTATGCTGAGCGCTAAGCAAGGAACTACCAGTTCAAGCTTTAACGACTTTGGTATGTCGCGGTCGGGGATCTATCCCACGACCTCCTGATACCGGGACGGACGTTTTAATTACTAGGCCAACGGAGACGGTTACCGAAGTAAATATCTTTAACATAGGTTTAGCGAAATTAAATATCAACGAAAACCAAGTTGAACGATTTTGCTGTGCGTTAATCATCGTTTATTTTGGTATAACATTGAGGTGTCTGACTATTGTATGATGCCTCCAGTAGATGTGTTATAAGATAGCGACAATTTATATCTCGTTTATACCTCGTTAGATACTAAGCGACCAAAATCGACCACACTCTAATGGACGCATATGATTTCCTATTCTAGAATGTCAATTTATTATGGGATAATACAAAATTTGTTTAATAAACTCCTAAGAATGGTGACGCTTATAGGCGTCATCGCACATAACCTTATCAGAGGAGAGGCTTTCCTCACATAAATTTCATATAAAACATTGTTTGTTTTTAATATAATTTTCGCAGCACGAGCCCTGGGACTCGCTCAGCTAAAACATTGACTCCCAATACGGAAATAATGCACACTACTTTAATTTCAGTGCAGTTTCCATATTTTTTTATTCATCCGGTGGATATATTAGAATTAAAACATTGGAGCAATGATGCAGAATGCATAGATAAAAATCAAATTAGAGTCTGGCAGATACAGAGTTACTAGAGAAGAACCATCGTCGGAAACCAACGCTCGATATCACCTCTCGGCAGTGGGCTTTCACACCTGTATTTCATTGTTTTAGGTTGTGTCAAATTGCACCATTTTATTGGTTTTGGACATTGTAAGGTCAACAAAGTGGATAACATGAAATGAAACGAAATAAGTAAAAAGGGGTGTCCAACAATGGAATCAAGCAGAATCAAATATTGTGCCAATATCTCGTTAGATAATTAAATGACCAAAATCGAAAATACATTTACAACGAAATTAAACTCCTGTGAACGCATTTATTCTGCTAGTTTGTTTTGAAATGAATTTTTTTTTTTATTTATTCAATATAAGTTCAACATTATGGACATAATAACCATACCCATATCTTAATTGTTTCTTTCCCTCATCATGGAATACAGCCGTTTAGATCATTGGACATGATTAACCATGATCTATTTGTCGACGTATACAATGCAAGAAACATGCCAATAGATTTTATCCATCTATGCAAGAGGCATGGTATGGGATGTTTGTCGACATTGATAAACAACAACAACAACAACAACAACAACAACTCGCCATGAGACTAATTAGTCTAGCGAAATTTTTAATGTAAAAAAAAAAAATGTCGTGACACATTATTAGCCTTTCGACACCAATAATGCAAGAAACACGCCATGAGACATATAAGTCAATCGACATCTTAGATATAAAAGAAAACTATGACATGACACCTGACCAATTTTTAGACATTCATGATGCATAATGTTGCTTTTTATAATAGTATCATTTCAACAATACAGAAATTAACTAGGCTCCGTGTTCTCGGAAAAAAATACATAAGTACGATCTCATGCTTATACTAAAATTTCTGAACAAATTTGAGTTTTAGACTGAGTATGATGTTTGAGCGATGTTCTCGAATATAAAAGTCCCCCCAAAATCACGCTAAAGCCTAAGTTTGAGTAATGCGAAGCGTTCTCAAACACTGTCTCAACCATATCTGAGTACAAAATTTGACTTAGCTGAGAATGTGCTTAAAATACGATGCGAACACAGATCACTGATAAAACTAAACTGAGCATGATGAAATCACACTTAAGTCTGATTTTAAGTACAACTTTCAAATATATTCGAAAACTTTGGACCTTAGCAGCCAAAACATGGATGAATTGGACTGTTTTATCGCAACCATAGATGCTATAGTAGGTGATCGATCTACATAATTGTAACGTTGTAATGCAAGGAAATGCGATGGCTGCCAGGAGAAGAATGGCTTCTAAATAGACATTCGTGCTGAAAACTGGAAATATCTGTACAAAAGACCAGACAAATTGAATTTGCTTATGTCTTTATTTGGCAAAATCATATAATGGATCCATTCTGACAACAAGCACATACCTACCACCGAAGGCTGAAAACTCTTTGTATGGGTATATAGTTTCATCCATCATCCAAAACAATCCAAATATGTCTCCTCCAAAAATTGCACATTCGAGCTATGCCTCACTTGGTTTGTATAATATTTTCTGCACTGCTAGACGCATATAAGATATTAGTAATGGCAGATCAGTGCTAATAGACACGTCACGTTTTAGGTCAATGTAATTTCCGGTTTTATATTTAATGTCTGAATAACTCTGGATTTAATTTTCTTTCTTTTGTAAAAGAAAAGGCCTTAACGTGATGTGATTATATAATGTTTACAGTATTTTGTTTTAAAATAGTTTAAGTGGAATTAAAAATTCATACACTGTAAAATAATTCAATTTCGTTGATAACGTACTCCAGGAAATCTCGTAAGGGACATTTATTTGCTGATTCATGATTTGAAACAAATAGACCATTTTAGGGGGGGGGGGGGGGGGCGTATGTTCGTGGATATAACCAAAGGGTAGGTTGATAATGTATTTGTAAATTATTTTTTTTGTAAATTTTAAGTGTTTGTTCGACAACATGTTCAAAACCCTGCAGCGTCGGATACCAACAGCTGCCGATTACATCTGTCGACCAGTCAAAATAATGCTTACAAAAATGAGTACTCTTCAGTTGGAAATCTAAAATATGTAAGTCGGTAAAGGTTTGCCTAAGTGCCGTAGGTACGAGAGTCTCTATCGGTTCAAAAATCCCAAACTATCCAGTGGGGCTGCGTATTTCAAATAATCGATATCGGGCGAATGATAATCAATAATCCCACGGGCGATATATGGCGATATATGGAGTAACGGAATGAAGGCTACCGATTCGAGTGTTTCTGTCAAGTTTCGGAAACTATCTCAAATATATAAAGATAAAAATATAGAACGCGTGTGCATGCCATTAGCGAAAGTGCCTTCATCAGATGTGCTTTTTTCATAATATTTTGTGTAAGGAAGTGCTAATTCTGACCTCGATTGATTCCGGGAAAGTCCGTGTTAATCTTTGATAACGGTTTGTGAAAGAGGAGGTAAATATTTTACCTACAGTAATAGAATAAATCTATGATTCTGTAGACTTCGATAGCGGCAAACGTTTTGACCTACGGATACAATATTTTGCATATTGCCGTTTTCATATTTCACCTTATTTTTGTATGCATTGCATTTATTTTGGGATTTATTGTAACTTGATAACATACAAATATGTTCTCGTGGTCCATAGTCTTTGGACATTCCAAGATTTTTTTGTCCATTTGCTCTTTGAATTATCACATGTTTATTTACTACTTTAATTAATTAACTTTTTTAAATCATTCTTTAAATTCAATTTAAGGCTATATTTAGGATAAACCCTTTATAGTATAAAGTTTTTAACATGATTATCATCATGTTGCTATATTCCTTTTAATTCACTTTGTGTTCGATTAAAAAAAACATATTTCACGATAAATTGTGCGTATCGCTATGCAACATTGACATGCCGGATTCTGGCGTCCATCAAATACAAAATCGAATGTTTCACGACATATCCTTTCCAAAATGTCTATTACGGTAAACATTTCATAACATATTTAAAGTAAACAACGATTCTTTAAAAATAGCCATACCACCTAATACCGGTAGACACGCATCCGTTTTGATAGATTATCTTTGTCTGAAATTACATCCGCAGTATATCTTTTGTAGACATAAATACTTAAGATAACCTAAACGTTCAGATGTAACCATATCTGAGTGTATATCACATAATTCCGCATAATACATGACGTGTCTACGTTCACAGTATCTATTAAAATAGATGCATCTGCATTTGCATTTCATGCAGGACTGGCTGGCCCGGTATCAAGATAATGTGACTTTCTGTAGTTTCATGCCGCGTGTCTACGGCGTAATACTGCAGTGTGGCAGCACGATATCTGTCTCCCGCAGACATAGTCTCCAAATGACTAAAATACTGTCTGAAGGACGTTAAACTCTACAAACAAACATTTATCAAACAATCAAATACTCTCTCTCACCATTCCCTAATATCAATTTCAGTTTTACATAATTACCTTCTAATAGGTATTAGTTATCCTTTAAATTTAAAATTTGATGGAATTAATCGCATGCGACGTTGTGCGGAGCGCTACGATTAATCCATAGCATCTAAATGAAGAACGGTAACAGTTTGTCACGTACGCCATACAGCTTTGTCCTTAACCTCGCAATATGGGCATGCATCCCGCTTGATTGAAGTCTTACCGTCATGTTTACAGCACAGTCGCTGTGTACAGTTACATTTTAACCAAAGGTACTTGAGGACAGGACCCTGTCTTTATCAATAAAAAAAAAACTAACGATAGTCTATACATAATAAAAAACAAGGTAACCAACTTCAGCAGGATACTGAAGAGCACCCACCAGGAATTGGTATCAAAATATCTATGGAAAATATGCCCATTGGTAATATTGGCGAATTCCCACTGTCAACGGATAATTTTCCTTTATAACTGTTCAAAAGAAATACAAATATAATTATTTCTAATGTCTGAAATGTCAAGATTTTGAGTGGGGATTAAGTGATTTAACCCCATTTGAACCTCGATCAACGGAAGTGAACCCAAAACGATATCTATGAGGTCAGCGCTGCGATTTGTTTATGTACAGAAGGGAACGGTAAGAGTATTCCAAAGTTATTTGTTTACAAATGTTTTCGGAACACTCTTACCTTCCAGTTCTGTATCATATACAATCGAGGCATCTTTTTCTCGGTCTGAGTTGACCTTCGTGGGCGATGTCGTCAAAGATGTCGTTTTGGGTCACTTCCGTCGATCGAGGTTCTAATCGGTTAAAATAACTAAATCTGGAGTAGAAATCATGAAATTTCAGGCATAAGAAATAATTATATCTGTATTTCATGTGAACAGTTATGAAGGAAAATTATCCGCTGACAGTGGGATTTTCCAATATTATCGATGGGCGCATTTTCATTGATTTGTTGACACTTATTCCCGCTGGGTGTCCTTCAGCATCCTGCTGAAGTTGGTAACCTTGTTGTTTTATATATTGTGATATTTTTATTTATAAAGACATGGATAGTAAAAGTTAGATTTATTTGAATGTGAATATTTTGATACATAAACTCAATGTCAATGGCGAATTAAAGTTGAAAACCGCTATATTCAAAGCGCTTCCTGTGTGTGTGTGTTGTGTGAAGTGGGTGGGGGCACAGCTAGGATCCTGTCCTCAAGTACCTGTGATTCTAACTAGCAAAACATGACGTATAGCAGTCGCCGCCGCAACTTGCTCCGCCCATAATCTGCATTTGTCACGCTGTTACCATACACATACCATACACACTCTATATTAAGCAATCTATATTTTGCAAATTTCTAACGATATAAGGGCATTTCATTGGATGATTAAAGCGGACAAACCGCAATGACTTTTATAGAGCAAAATAGGACCCTCACAGTGTTCGCAAGAAATGTGTTTCTTCTGATAAAGCAAATCGATTATTTCCGTGATGTCTGTCATAATATCAGGAAGCATCTAGGTTGTTAGAATCCTTTCTTCAAAGTGGCCATTTTTTTATTTTCATTGCGAAAGCTATAAATATGTTTTCAATTGCCATAATACTGATAGTTTCAGTTTTATATCAAATTTTATTTCAGAATGCCAGCTTTTATTAAAATACACGCGCCACAAAACACATAAACATATCTGATGAAATACATTTGATCATTGTTAATGAGGAACGTCGCTTCTGAATTACATCTTATGAAATCATAACTGCGACATTTAAAGAATCAATTGTCTTTCGATATTACTTTCTATAAAGAAGACAAGAGCTCACCGGTTGTTTTAGAAAAGTCACATTTAATATCTTTCAAATCGAAAGATTCTTGCAGTACAATGGAGACATTGCTGTTAAAATTTTAACAATATATGGAATGAAATGAGAAATATTCTTTCTTGAAGTCCCTGCAATAACGGTTTTTATATGTGTTTAAGTAGCGTTATGTTTATCATTGACAATTACACAAATCGTGAAAATACGTAATACTACATGTACAGTTTACTCGGTCTGTTTGGTAATTTGGGTTTAACGTTCCAACGACGACATAATTTCAGACATTTGGAGACGATGTCTACTTGAGACAGATATAGTGCTGCCACACTGGAGTTTCACGCCATAGGCATGTTGCATGGTACCACACCCAGTCACACTATCCTGACACCGGGCACCTGTTACATGGTGGACGCTCAAGCCATTCGGCCACATACTTGATTCCTTACGATATTGGACAAAACACTGAACACCTGAACTATTAAACAGCCAAATTCATCATTGGCTAAAGTGCTTTTATTGCTACAATAAAATTGTCATTTGACTTTCCTAAATGAAAGTAACAGTTTATTCGATTTGCCTGTTGAAAGCTATTTACGACGAACAATTGTCATATGTAGTTTGTATTATGCATTATGTACGTTTAGACGCATGTCCCGTGCGTATTTAGTATCTCGAAATGTATTATAGAATTTATAAGCATGCTGGTGGTTTATTAAGGTTGTGGGACCCTAAATGCCACTGTTGAGATCTATATAATAAAGAATAGTGTTGTATTTTCTGCCGTGAAGGACACCTGCATGCAATATTTAAACAAAAATGACCCTCCGAATTTGGAGTTTGGATAATTTTCTTATCTAAAGCTCGGATATGAATAGGTATTCTTTTTTAAGAAATAAGGAAACTCTAACATTATTATTATTATTATGTCATATCCGGTTTACGAATTTCTTCTGCTCTTTCCCTGATTTTTATCAGTTAATGTAATAGTCTTTTGTTTGTGTTGCTAAATTTAAAAGACTTTAAGTTACATTTTGTGGTTTTGATTTTTTAAACGTTCAATATATCAAGTACCGTATTTGTTAACAAACGATCATGGATCCAATAAATACAATATATATTATCATAATAAATTTATTTTTTTATTTCTAAATGTGATCTGAGTGATACAATCTAAGATATGAACCCTCAGCCCCCAGTTTCAGAACAATTGAAAGTAAATCTAGCTCTTTAATTAGAGAAACTGTATACGGATCTTAATTAGTAATTTTCTTACGTCAGAGGTAAAATCTCAATAATTTATATACCATTTTTATGTCTAGTGTTGTCTCAAGCATAAAGCTACATTAGTATAAATATGCATCCGTATTACATGTTCGATATATTCAATTACACCAAAAAATGTATACCAGAAAGACCAATGACACTTTATTGACCGATTGAAAACTTATCTTGGCTCTTGGTAATAATTTTCCAAATGCTTTTACGCCGTATATACTTGACGGAAACATTATTTCAGTCAAGAGAATTTCCGTTGATGTATGTTATGGGGAATGGATAATGACAAAACCAACAATTATCGAATCAACTCATGATGTTTTACCAGTATCTTAGACATAATCGGTAGTTCCCTGTCAAAACTCAGGAAGTAAATGACTTGACCTAAGCAAAGAAGATAAAGTCGAGAAGTATCTCGTGTATCAACATTCCTATACATGATTTTATATTTTTCTATATCATTATTATTTTGTTATTATATTGAAAGATATTCGGTGTCGCGCGGTATTTCAGTCACACAGAGACGTAACTCAAATGGAATGCAGCTAATATTGATACATAATAATCCTGCTTTACCATTCATATATTTCAAAATATCTCCATTAATATTAATTATTTGGATCTAACATGTGATATATTAGATTCTGTTTATTTGCTTTTTGAAAAAAAAAGTTATCCTTCAGAAAATGTAGGATCCCTAAAATATAATCAAACTTAGTAAATAGAGTCTCTCAGTTGCATTTTCTGTATACTACAAAGAGATATTGATCGTTCCATGCTTTTATGAAAAGTAATACTGATAGTAATAAGATATTGCCTACTCATTCGAAATGAAAATGATAATGACTACAAGCGCTTCAAAGATCAACAACGCTTATATGGATAATGTTTCATAGATAAATCTACAGACGGCCATGAAATAGGATTCTCTGATGTTTAGTTTACTGCGATCCTGTAAACGATTAAACCTGCACACCAACGGACACATACAGGAGAAAAACATGCAAGTAAGCTGTGTGTGATCATGCCCATGACACTTAGTTAAATATTATCGTATATGTGATAAAACCTGTAATACTAGCGGTATGAACGAACATCGGTTCTAATAGAATAGTGTTGCAATCAAGGAATTCTCTTGTAATATAATGATTAGAGGGAGCTTTTCGATTAACATTAACTTGCTTAAGGAACAAGACGATAAACGATTTGAGTTACTATCTGCAGGTTATAGTGTTCAATGCTAGAAAAGATTGGAAAACATATTTGTAATAAATTTTCCTTTTTTTTCTCGTCGTCATACAAGAAATTGTTGTTTTAAAGTATTGGCTTATATATTTGCATTTGAGTTATCATGCAAATCATATGAGTTCTATTTCGTTATTTTTGTTATTGCTCCTTTGTAAACATCGTATTCTGTTAATTGTTAAATTGATTTACGCAGATATTCGTAACTGCTCTTTATCTTACAAATATACGAATCGCTTTAACACATAGTTTGTATATAAACCAATAGTGTTTAATCAGTATCAGTATCGCATGATTCTAAACTACATGTTCTATGTTCTATCGTGAATAACAAATGCATTCATCGTTGTTGCCTGGGGAATACCACGCTCCAGTTGCAATATTGATATTTACTTTGAAATTCAGTCAGTTATGTTCATAGATATGTATGTAAATGATATTTTAAAACATTTTTTTTTATAGTGTCGTAAGTGTGTTGAAAGTGTTTTCCGTTAGACCGTTATGATTTGAAAATGCATTCAACTAATCTCTATTTCCTGTTGTCATATTATATCTATCATGCATATTTTCTTATATATTACACTAAATACTTATTCCCAGGTCTGCTTGTCCCGGTGTCAGGATAATGAGACTGTGCAGTGGGTGTAGTATTATGCTACATATCTACGGCGTGATACTACAGTGTGGCAGCACTATATCTGTCTCAAATAGACATCGTCTCCAAATACCTGAACTACTGTCGGTGGGACGTTAAACCAACCAACCAACCGACCGACCGACCAACCAACGGACCGACCGACCGACCGACCAACACACCAACCAACCAACACACCAACCAACCAACCAAACCAAACAAACAAACAAACAACCAACCAACCAACCAACCAACCAACCAACCAACCAACCAACCAACCAACCAACCAACACACAAACAAACAAACAAACAAACAAACAAACAAACACACAAACAAATACTTATTCACTATTTTATGTAAATAACACATTTCACACAAGGAACTCATTTGAGGATGTTTTCCAGCTGGACTATGGTTATTCTACGCCTGTAATTAACCGGAAGTCGCTCACACTGCTCACATTGATTATGTGTCGCTACGTCACTGTACTGATCAGGGGAAGCAACAGATAGCGAACTCCAGCAGCAGCAGCAGCAGCAGCAGCAAACAAAAGCAACAACAACTGAACCGTTCATTTCAGCAAAGACAATGTTATTTCACTTGCATATACACAATCAATTTGGCATCCAATCAACGTGCCAAAATGTAAGCATTATTAATATACAAATATCAATGCTTTGATTTCGATGTATAACAGTTTGATATTGATTTCTATGCATATTTTCTACTCAGTAGGTAGATCTCTTTGTTTTCATATATATCGATATAATTTACTGTTAGGTCATTCAAATGCAAATTCTGATAAGAAATCTACATATGAAGGAATTTTGAAATAAGACATAATTTAGAATTTGAATTTATTCTTGCACTACTGGATTCAAAAGAGCAAGGAATGTTAATGACGCGTGCTCAAGTTGCAAACACTTGTCAGGTCAAGATGATTAGAAGATGTCAAAGTATTGATTGCCCTAAAATACACCGTAACGACCATATAATAGGCCATATCTCCAGGGCTCGACAATACTCGGTATAATTCGCTGATTTAAACTGACCATTCAGTTACTGGTCCAAAAAGTCCCATGTGTATGTTTATAACCCACTACACAATGTGGGGAATTTTACGCCAGCATGTAGATTAGGTGTTCGGGTACAGCTCGTTGATTTTCGTAGGTTTACGTGTCATTTCGGAGTGAAGTGGTCAATAAAGTTGTGTTCCTAACATCTAGAGTTATCATTGTCTCGATGTGTCACCTTCACTTGGCAATATATATACAATTATTACAATCCTGAGATAAAAAGAATCACAAATGTGAAGTAAAAATTGGCCGATAACGATCGAATCAATACTAGCACTTCCGCTGCTAATACAGGTCAATCAATGTTTCTTTCTTTTTTGTGTGAAGAGACGACGCGCGCGTGAAAAAATGCATATAAAAATATTTGTAAGGGGTAAATTGTGCACAATATTTTCAACTGACCGACAAAAAAAAAGAAGGGTTATTTTGTGCACCAAATGGGTATTCGTTATTTCTTTGATTGCATTTCTCAATAAATATGGCCTCCGTTTACCAAGTTATAGCCACTTCATGCTACTTCATTAAATATTGTTGGAAACATTCAAATATAATTGAGTTGTAGCACGCGACTCGGCGAAAAAGAAATACGCCTCCAAACTGACGGATGGTATTTTTCCTTATACAGGGAAGTGTTATTGCAAATCTTTATTGGAAATACCAGTTATATCCTTTGGAAGATGCGTGTAATTTTCATTTTGATTATAGAAGTAGAAGGTTGTTAACTATGTTGTAAATTGATTAAATGAGATACAAGATTTGATCTTTAACAACCGAAGACAATCGGGCGTGTTTTACATAAGTAGGTAAAAGTTGTTTATATAGGTCTACGTACATGACCATATTTTTCTTGTTAAGGAACTAACTACCTTAATAAAATGTATAAGAAATAAACATGTACAAGGCGAAATAAGATTTTGATTTGGTTCGCGGAAACTTACTGTCTTGTATATTATACTTCACTTGATCAGTGTTAGCATTTTAGGTAAAGTCCCTGTAATGGTTCCGCTACATTTCGGACCTCATGGCCTTTCACGGAGATAACCAAGGGTTCTTAAATGTTTCATTAGGGTACCTTGGTTATCTTGGTAGAGTTTTAGTGGTCCAACACATAGCGGAACCATAACAGGAACTTTACCTTAAGGAATTAATTATAAAACAGACTGAAACATTCATAAATGACAAATCATGAAATATAAAATGCTATTATTGTCACCATATGCGTATTTTAAGGCATGTCAAGTTAACAGATTTATTCACTCACTGAAGTATGTGAACATTACACATTTAGATAGGTGAAAAAGATAATCGAACATTAGTCGCACATAGAAATCAGCATTTCTTACTGAAAAAAGGTGAATATTTCTCAATCACACGTGTTATCATTACTCATTAAATAAGGTGAGAACAACTCACTCAAAACATGTATTAATTTTACTTCAACTATTTTCAAATACTCACTTAATTCAGTGAGTAATGATTTTCTATTTTGTGAAAAAAATACTCAAATAGCTGAGTACTACTCATTGAATTTGGCGAGTAATGATCACATTATTTGATGAACAATACTCACTAAAGAAGGTGATCATTGATCACTTATTTTACTACTGATCACCTTTTATAGTTATTTATGCTTAACATATTTTGGCTAGAGTACCCACTTTAACAGGAGAGTTCTGTCCATCTAATTCGTGAATAGTACTCTCAAATATATAAGTATTAATGACGTAACCAGGTGATTTATGTCCACTTGCTTGAGTTAGTACTATTCATTTAATTCTGTGAATAGTGATCACGTATTTTGTGAACAGTACACATTAAATACTCATGTGAACAGTAAAATAGAACGAACGAACGAACGAACGAACATCTTTTATTCATCTCAACGTGTACAATAGTACATAGTTGCAATATTATTTAACAAATGCAATATGGTCACACATACAATCATCACTTGTGTCCACACCTCTCTCTCTCTCTCTCTCTCACACACACAAATACAAACACAGAGCTCTATTATGGTGTTGTATGTTTTTATAACATTAGTGAAAATAGTAGTGAAGTATCAGAAAATAAGAAAACATTTTAAGGGTACTAGAAATATGTATAAATGTTTAAGATGAACTTAGTAAGTTATGTAGATAAAACCAAATTCCTAATGTAAAAGGCTTCTTTTATGAATTTACATAAATTAACTAAATCTTCTTTATTTTCTGACTGCATTAACGAAATAAATTTTATAAAGCTGGGTTTTAGATATATATTTTTGTTTAGATATTTTTTACGCAAATCGCTGTACATATTACAAACACAGATAAAATGAAATTCATCTTCAATGTCTCTCTTCTCACACATCTCACAATATCTTTCAGCCCGGTCCACTCTGTTTCTACCATAACGTCCTGATTCAATTTTAAGGGAATGAGAAGACATGCGTATTTTAGTAAGAAAACTGACTAATGTCCTAGGAATAATATCTAAATATTTCTCGAATTCAAAACAATTCTTAAACAATCTATAGGAACAAAGGGGGCCACATTTCTCTAAATCCCCAAACCATGTTTGCTTGAAACAGTCTAGCACTCTCTCTTTAAATATAATAGGAAAATTTTTGTGATTTACAGAAAAGGGGTCTAACCAAACATATCCAAAGCCATATTCCTCTAAAAGTAACTTAACTCCTGAAACCCAGCTGCGATATCCCCTATCATAACTTAAAACAAGTTGACTATACATTTCCTTTAGAAGAATATTTTCTGTTGTAATAAGTTTTAACCAATACTTAATTATTCTGACATATCTATTAACAAATAAAGGGTATCTCCCAAGATCTCCCAAGATCACCATAAACTGCCAGTGACGACGTATATCTTTTTACACGTAACAATCTTTTACAAAATTTCAAGTGGACCCGCTCTAAAATAGAAGTAAAATTGGTTTAGTCATTAGAAGGCTGTGCAGGAGAGCCAACGACCGGGGTAATGATCGAAAATAATGAGAACTTAAATTGTAATTAATTGACTATAGAGATAAACATAGTTTGTATTGTGCAGCCGCTTCTTTTCACATCGTCTGTCTTCCGAGTTATATCTTGGCACGGGTATAAAAGTATATATATTTTTGACATTTTTATTTTTAAAGGCCCATTATATTTAATAATGATTCAGTTTTCAAGAATAAGAAAATATAAAATAATATTGGCATATTGTAGAATAACGCAAATGGTACATAATGTGCAAGTATCTGCTTAACGCATTGAAAAGGTTGATCAATCGCAATTAGTATTTTGGATGGATTTCAAACTCATTGTTTACATTTTGCATTGGCGAGTATTCCTGAAGACGGTCTGTAATCGGAAATGATTTGAATTTGAAAAACCGTCGTCGAATCACAATTTGTTTATCAATTTATGCACTCATTATTCGTTAACGGAGACATACAGAATGTCTATGAAAAAAATAGACGAAAATATGCCGAATATGCAACTTGATTAGTCATATTTGTAAACAATTGGATGAAGTATCAGATTCGTTCTTATTTATGCATTGCAGTAACGTTGTTGTCAACTATTATATACAGAGAGCATCTCGTTACCAATCTGTAGCACACA